>VZRQ01010294.1:256391-272269 GCA_013397975.1 Machaerirhynchus nigripectus | reverse complement strand
AGCCGAGCCCAGCCGAGCCGCCGGTTTTACCGCGGGGCTTTTCATCTGCTTGAAGCAATAGCACCTCGGGTTGCCTGAGTGTGATAGCCCGGGCCCAGCAGGTCCGTCAGCGGCTGCGAGAACAACGGGGCTGGTTGTGCAGAGGAGGCGGGGGGTTTGTCCTGCCTGCCAGGGAGGGAAGGAGGGGAGCGCACGGGAACCATGAAGGGCGCGTCTGTTCTGCGAGCGCTGTTCGAGCCTCCCTGTTGCTGGTGTCTGTACGGAGCAAGGGCCGGTGCTCCTGCGACAGGCAGGGAGGCACGGCAGGATCCACACCGAGCTGGGATGCCAGTGGGAGCTGTCTGGTGGGTTCATCCGGCGCAGCTCAGCCCTAACCCCTAAGGCCGCTGCGGGGGTGACACGGCCCAGCAGCCACCCCGGGGGTGACACACACAGCACAGCAGCCCCGGGCACGGGGCACACAGCATCTCACTGCGGCACTGCTGCTGGGCACCCTCACACCGCCGCAATATGCGGGGGGGATGGCAAAGGGGGGCGGGGTAAAAAGCGAAGCATCCTCTCACATACAGCCATATACTGTGAAAAGCTCAATTTCAGGTTGTCTAGGACAAGAGTTTACACCGAGCCTGAAGATGGAAGATGAGCTCGAGAAGCTGCTTGTCTTCAGTCATCTAAATAGACTGACTTTTCTCTCTTATTTACCATAACAGAAGGTAATCTTATTTTTGTCCTCGGTTATTTATGGATAGCTGTGCCTTTCGTGTCGGCTGTCATCTGAACAGCACTATTTGAACTGTCTTCTCCCAGCACAGCCTAGTCCACTCAGGCTTGTAACAAGTGCCTTTCATCACGAGGAGAATCACCACCATTGTTCTCCATTTCGGCCTAGATGCTGCCCTTGGCACCATGCAAGCAGCCCCCCCTCCCGCTAAATACAGACTAAATGCATCCAGATGACAGATCTCTTGTGAATGCAGCCACACATTCTGCGAGTATGGCTTACATTACAGAAAAAAAAAAATACAGACAAACTTAGGAAAATAGAAATATTTATTGAAAGATGCAACACACCGTGAAATACTTAGCACTAATTATTTGACACTATTACTCCAAAATTCAGCATTTGTTACATTCAAATATATCAGCATCCTTCACACTGAAAAAGAGGGCATCATAAAGTGCATCCTAAGTGACAATTTTACTCATTACCCAAGGTACAGTCGTAATTTTATCAGAAGTCATTCTCCCAAACACTCATTCTCTACAAATTTTTTATAAATAGAAACAACTGTATAATGTTAGTAGAATGCAGTGTTAGTTCCTTCCTAATTCAGAATTTTTAGCAAGTGCTTAGCTGCAATACTATGATATTGCACACAACAATACAATTAAGCGTATCTGTGTTTAAAAGACTTAAATTTAATCCCGACTTTTCAGGATCACAGCATATCTGTAATCACTAAGCCTGGGAGTAATCGTGTTGAATTCAGTTATATTTTTCTAGTCCCGTACTGAAAGGTAGCCCCTACTACATAAGGAAAGACTAAAGTCCACTTTTGGTCCAATATGAACTGTGTTTATAAATTTTTTAAAAAATAAACTAGATTAACCAACTGTAGCCAAATTTTTGTTGTTTTCTACAACAATAAATTTTGCATATAAAAATATCAGTAGCTGTTCATTAACTTAAATAACACTCAAACTGTATAATGTCAGATTCTTCATTTTCAATGTACACAACTCATATTACCTTCGAAAAAGAGTATCACACAGAGCAGAAAATGTATGGTAGAAAGATGTAAAATCCCTAACATTTTAAGAAGGTAAGAACATTGAACCTTCTAACAAAAGCCATCTTAAGTGTCTGTATGTTATTTACTGGATTTTGACATTTTCAGCTCCTTCTTTTTTCTCCTGCAGCTTCCTCCATAGGCACAGAGGAAGCAAAAGAATAGCCATTTACAGGGTAAAATGCAAGGCAAAGAATGGCAGGATTTCTGGATCTGAATGGGAGTTTGTGTACCTCATATCTGTGTCCTGTGCTACCGCTGGCATTTTCTGCAGAAGCTGCAAGGTGGTAGATTTTTTGATACATTGATGCACTAAATCTTTCCCCATGGTGGGACCGAGCCAGCAGCAAAGGAAAATGCTTCTTTTCTATCGGTGTGGTGTAGGTACTGGGGAAGAGACTAGATTTAATATATGAGCAGGGGAAGTCAAACCCCAGTTACATAAATTTGCACTGCCCATAGAGCCAGGCAGAACTCCAGCCAAGGTCAGTGAAACAGCTGCCAAAAGACTGTGGGGTTACTGTGTGTGGGCCACATTTTAAATGTCACTTAGTGTTAATACAAGAAAAAAAAAATACTGAAGTGTCAGTATCTAGGAAGTGTTGTGATTGCAAAATGCAAAATACAAAGGGACAAAAGAGCACCACTGAGTATACTTATGGTTAGGATAGTAAAAATAGAAACTGAAGGAATTATAAATGGAAACATTTTCACAGTGTATTTACAGTAGCACTTTCCTTTACACAGAAGTAACAGCTCCTACTTAAACATTTTCCCCTTCAATTTTGAGGGTGCATTAGGTGAATACAAAACATTTCTCTCAAAAGCCTCTTAAAAAAACATCAACTAGCATTTCCAAAAAAATGAAAGAAGGTGTCATTTTCTCTATGTGGTACATTTAATGCATGCTGGCACCCAACTGCTGCAAATATTTAAATGTGTGAGACAGTCCAGACACTGAGTTCAGTGGACAGAATGAATGAGTAGTGCCGTCTCACTTCTGCTCTGTGCAATGCTTATCCCTGTGCCCTTCAGACAGAGGGAGCATGGGACTAGTTAAATTTGAAAAACCTCAATTATAAAGCCATAACAATTGCCAGAAAACCAAGAATGAGGGCAGTATATTAGATTATTTTTCAGGTTTTGGGGATTTTTTTTATTTTTCTGTATTTTATATTGATGCTACCTGCTCTTAAAATCAAAGGCAGCTTTCACAAAACCCAATTAGTTTCATTTAATGCCTGCAGTTTTGTAAGCAGCAAGCTAATTAGTTACTGAAACAAGCAACTTTTAAAACAAGGTTGCTTGATATATGAACTTTGTTGTTTGTAATTCCATGGCTTATCAAAATAAAAATCTAGTATGCAACAGAAGATATATGTTAGGTTGTTCCACATAGTATTAATTAATTTGAGAAGGAATCTTCATCAGAACTGTATGCACGCAGAGAGAAAATATTTAAAAATAATAACTCAATATTTACAAATGAAAGGAAAATGGAGAAATTAATAAAGTGAAAACAATGTTTCACTGTAAATATTTGTTAGAACTAAGGACATTGCCAGCGTGAAATATGATGTTGCTTATCATTAGGTAAAATGTACTTCTAGGTTTTAGGACATGCAAATACCATATTTTTTCATGACTAAAAATATGTTTTCACAGAAGATGACATCCCCCAACATTTTTGCAAATACCGTGTGTGTATATAGAGGAAAGGGAGAAGATGCTGTTTCAGTTAAGTCTTAAAGAATGAAAATTGACATTTTTTTCACCTTTATTTCCTTTTAAATACATTGTTACTTAATGATTCCTAGATTCTGACCCTCAATTACCCCTGAAAAAGGCAGAGAGTTCTTCCAGAGGCCTGCCAGGTGGCCCTCGTGTGATCTACCGAGGAACTGCAATCCATCTTTCCCTGAGAAACAGGCAGAATGCATTCCCCTATAAGAATTTTGACTTCTCCATCATTACAGCTGTTTAGAATGAATTAGAGATTGGAGTGTTTTTTGCTTTGTTATCTGGCATTCACACTCATGTAGTATTTTAAAACATTTCCTGCATGACATGTTAACAGTCTGCCTTTAGAATGAATTAGAGATTGGGGTGTTTTTTGGTTTGTTATCTGGCATGCACACTCATGTAGTATTTTTAAACATGTCCTGGATGACATGTTACCAGTTTGCCTTTAAGTCCTTCGTGCAATGGACTAGAAAGTTTATTTCAGAGTTCATGTGAAAGCTCTGAAAGTATTTGGTCATGTTCAAGAAAATAATAGACAACATAATCTGCTTTTAAAAAACATGTAACATATTCACATATAGTGTTATACTGAACATAAGTCTGTGTAAAATACCAAGTGTAGTTAAAAGCATTAGATACAAGTATACACTCACCTATAAATATACACCTATTTTTACAGAATGCACTGCCCTAACTCAGTAGATTGAGTCACCAGTCCAGTTTCATGTCAGCTTTACTCCACACATACTTTCCTCCTCTTCTTAGGAACATCTTCTCATCAAATCCACTGAATTTTATAGCTGCTTCTACACCAACATCCAGGATGGACTTGGAAGGCTCTTTCCGTCCATTTCTACAGTTTAGAAAACGCATCTGGAACATCAGTAGATAAGATGATAAGATGTTAGAAAGTCAATTTGTACAAGCTTAATTTTCCTACAGACTTAAGCAAGTTGCAGTGCAATTCCACAAAAGCCTTTGTAAGTGCGTGAAGAGGTTCACTCTAGTCCTTAGAATGCTCGAAAACTCATGGTTAGACATGTGACCTATCCTAGCAAGAACAAAGCAATATCATAATTCATGAAGATTAAACGTTGGCTCTTCAGTTATATGTAAACTAAGTAGGCACTTTGAAACTTAACTTCCAGGGCAAGTTCTGTATTTTTATATTAAAAAATAAAAAAGCGAAGATGTCCTGCAAAAATAGACATCTACACTTCAAGATTTGTGATGCAATGATTATGCATGCAAGCTGATGGCAACTTCTCCTTAGGTCATACTATATTATAGTTCACAATATGTCTGATGGGAATAAATCACATCTGTTCCTTGTACTACATGGTAAAATTGTTTTATAGAATGCAGAGTAAATTTAACTGGTTATCACCATTGTATACCTACATATATTAGCATAAAAATACCACATATCAAAAAAGACTTACATATTCATCCAGAATGAGATATGAATCCCTCATCTGTAATAGATCAAAAGAAAAAACTAAATTAATATACAAATCAAAATTCCATTATAGTGAAAAATGAGGGACAAAACAAACAACTATTCATTCAAAGTCTGATACAAATCTTTGAAACAATTGCTGTATCACCGCTATTTCAATGAGCTTGGATGAAATTTATAGAAATAAATGACAGAATTACTAGAATAACTTTATGTATGAATAAATTAGTAATTCTTGGAATATGACCTCTCCAATGTGTAATTGAAATCTGGATGCCCAACGGGATACAGGTGTTTTAAATAATATCCAAGTTTTCTATTAACTTCTACACCAGAGGAATGTAGAGTTTTGCATGCTGGAATGATTATGCCATTTTCCAAACAAATGACATGACCATTTAAACTGGGGTGTTTAATTATTATCCCACCAAACAAAGGTGTTCTCCCAGCTCAAAGGTAAAAAAGCTCTCAGGTCTGCACCAAGAAATAGGCCAACAGCTGAAATAAGACAGGTTTGCTTAACTAAATGGGCATCTCCTAAATGATCCTCCTTAAAATTCTCTGGGTAGCTGGAGCTTGCTGCTGTGTAGAACAGGAAAGCTGATCTGTTTAGTGTCCATCTTTCACACAGGTTTACCAGAAATCAGAAACAGTCTTCTGGAACCAAACCTACCATGGGAAGCCTCTTTTGTAAGACTTCTGTTACGAAAAAAATATAGAAACAGTTCTGGGTTCTCATCCTCACCCTTTCTCTGGTGAGTCCTTCCTCCCACTGAATGCCTTAAATGCTAACTGCACAGTCCCACTATTATGTCTTACATAGCGAAGGCAACCCAATCTGCTCACTTGAGCTCTCCATACATTAAGAAGTGAACTGTAAATTGAGTCTTAATCTGTGGGGAGGGAAAGGAACACAAGATGGGAGATTTAAAGCACTCCTGAATTCGGTTCAACTTGCTATTTCCTCACTTAGTTAATAAACATTCTTAATGGTGTGTCTTCTAACTCTCCCCATCCCATGCTTAGGGTCTGTAGGCATTTACAAAATGGCCTGAACTCCACCCTTAGGCACCAAAGTCCTTTAGTCCATTTAGTCCCTAATGTAAGCTGGATGGCAGCTGATCAAGGTAACTGGTAGGCTCTGCAGGAGCACAAGGAGCCTTCTCCTGAATAAAGAGCCTGAGTGTGCAATCCAAAGCAGTTCAGACAGAAAATGTTAAAAATGCAACTTTATTATGAGAGGGATTACCCAAAACCACTATTAGCTGGGTACTGTTCCTCAGTATCTACAATGCTGGCTGGGGTGCTGCCTTACTTCATGTAGGTTGATGACACCGGCGTAATGTAACTTCGCAGTGAATCTCTATTAGGAAACTATATTTAGAGCATAAAGTGTGTTTACATTAACTTTGAGCCTTTTCAGGATCTTGTGCCCAAGTTAGGAAGAATACTCCCACTGGTGTCCACAGGACTGGGATCAATGGGTTTTTACTCTTCTGCTAATGACTTTTTTGTCAATGAAAAGCCTTAAAGAAAATTTAAAATCTTGGCTTCCACCATAAAAAAACCAGTTGCTGATAAAATTGTACTGCACCTCTTCTAAGCCCCTTTTAATAGGTAAAGTATTAATTGCCATGAAAGTTTCTTGTTCCTTTCAAATATTCTAACATTATTTAAAAATAAATTTACAAAAGGACAGTTCAATTTTTACCTTCTGATTAGATTCAGGTACCAAACAGGAGACATCTTTGTGGCGATCCAGGAATCGATCAAAGTCTTCATCACTGATAACAAATTTTTCTGCTTCTCTTAGAGCATCCTCACCACTGTTCTCCCCTTCGATAAGCAGGCACTGGAACACCTGAACACAGAGAGCACCTGGTTAAGACTTATGTTTTCGCTTGCCTTGAGGATAACAGACTTCGCTCTCAGTAGCAATGTCTTTAATTTTTCTGTCAGTGAAGCCACAATGACACAACTTGTGATAACGGAATACTCCACAAAGGGCATGGTGTAGGTTTATTTTTTGTAAATTAACATTACAGAGTTCTAAATGTTATAAATTATGATTTTCCTTGCTATCTGAGATTTCACTTACTGTGTTTTTTGGGGTTTGTTTTTTTCTGAGTAGTTCTGTGTGTATAACAATTTCCGTGAGGCAAATAATGAGAAATTATTCCACAAGTTCTCCCATATTTATGTCACATTATCTCTACCAATTTTCAAACTTATGTCTAGTAAAAAAAATCATAATATGAGTACACTAACCTCTAATACTCTATGAGAGAAAATGAATATACATTTATATCTTGCTAAGAATATATTGACTTTAATGTATCATTGTTCACTAATTTTTCCTAATTTTCTCTACACCATAACACATTCTCACATGTTAAAGGCTTTCTGTATTAATTTTAATATAATAAAACAACCTAGATCTACACACACTGAAATAGTAATTTTCTATACATAACACAACCAAAAGAAGATTCTTGACCTACTGGGCTCCATTTAAGCACAGGATGAGATAGAACCTGTCTCAGCATAATGCAACATTGACAAGTAGGCTCCTAACACCAGCCTAAGCTGGAGCTGGAGGTAAGACTCAGGTAAATGGAGGTTCAGACAACTCCAGGACATCATTTCATTATTACTTTTCTTTGAACAGGAAACCTGTGGTATACACTATTTTCTTACCTTCCAGCGCACAGGGTTGAGTGCCTTGATCTGGTCATTCATATCTTCCTCAACATTAAATCTGTTGATGACTGAATTTATTTTAAAAGCAACAGCATACTCTCGGCACCACTGTCTCAATTTATGCAGATTTTCCACATGGTTCTTCTTCCCTTGACGACGGCCAATTAGAACGTTGACATCCTCATCAAAACTATCACATGAAATTGCCAGAATATCTAAATATTCACCTGAAAGCAAGTTTTTAAAACTGGTTAATATCCAGCTAAAAGCTGTCAGGACTCTGCTCACTTTCACTTCCTTGTTATCTGTCGCGAAATGCCATGTAAATACATGACTCTGTGGAGTCATCCCATCAACCACAAAAGCCACATCAACAGCAGCATCAAAACACATAGTTTGTGTGTGTGGGTCCCCAGCATTATGGAGACAGGCGGAACTATTGTTTTATTACACCATCATACCAAAAAGTTTTTTGGTGGAATGCCTATATTCACAACAGATAATCAACACTATTTCACTGCTATTTACATTTGGTTTGCATTTCCTAGAAATGAACCACTAAGAAACCATCTCCCACTTGCCCCCAAGCCCATCTTTGGGTGAGGCTGCCCCGTGGAGGCTCCCCAGCCCTGCCAGTGCAGTTGTGCCCAGTGGTCCCTCCTTACCGTACTTCTCGAACCAGTGCTTTCGGATCAGGCTGCCATTGCTAACGATGCTGACACTTGGGAGCTCCAACTCCTGCTTGCAAAACTGGACCAGTTTGCCTACAAATTCGCCTCTGTCCTGAAGAAACGGTTCTCCTCCCGAGAAATTTATTTTCTCCATTCCTAGAGAAGGACCAAAGAAAACAGCTGTGAACCTCTGCTGCCCATCGCCTGCTCCTGCTCAGTGCTATCAATGCCCCACGGCAACGGAACAGGGACATCCCCGGGATAACTTTTCCGACGGCACTTGGTCCTGCGGGGTCCTCCCTCTCCGGTTCCCTCCGGCCGCCTCTCCTCACGGACTCACCTGCCTCCTTGAGCATCGCCAGCCCCCGCTTGGCCTCCTCCAGGGGCAGCACGAAGGAGGTCTTGGCCGTGTGGAAGCAGAAGCCGCACTTGTAGTTGCACTGCCTGGTGAAGTGGTAATTGACGCTGGTGGGCGTCGGGGGCGCGTCCTCCCCTTCCCGCTCCAGCCCCGGCCGGGGGTCCGGGTCCCTCCAGCCGGGCAGGGACAGGGACAGGGGCAGGGACAGGGGAGCCAGGCTCCAGCACAGCGCGCCCAGGCTCTCCCGCAGCGCCGCCAGCACCGCCCGTCCGACGGACAGCAGCCGGCCCAGCACGGCCAGTTGCATGGTTCGGCTCGGCTCGGCTCGGCTCGGACCCGATGGGATGCGCTGCGGTTCACTTGGACCTGCCTGGGCACGGTTCGACTGGACTTGATTCGTCTGGAGTCAGTTCGGCTGGTCTCGGTTCGGTTCAACCCGACCCGGCTCGGCTCGGCTCGGCTCGGCTCGCAAGCTGCCGAGAGGTGCCCGGAGCCCGGCACTTAAATGCGCGATGAGCGCCTCCCCGCCGCGCCCGTCCCGCCCCGGCGCGCCAGCCCGCGGGGGAACCGCTCGGTTTCGTTTTCCGTTCTCGTAGAAACGAAACTTGGCACCGAGCCGCGGGCATGGTGTTTTCCTTCTCCCGCCCGGCTCCACGCGTGACCCCAGTGTCCCCACGCCCCAGAACCGCTTCTCGGCCACGGCCACCGCGGAACCCGCCGACTGCCCGGGGCTGGGAGCAGGTTTGAGCACCTCTGGCTTTGAGCGGGTCTAGCATCTAGGACCTCTTTTGGTGTATGAGGTCTCAGTGACTTCAGCTCTTGTGGTTAAACTTGCCAATCGGGGGAAAACTGAGCTTGTATAACTGCACTGTGCCCTTGTCAGGCATTCAGGAGCTCCTGTAAGTTTAAACAGTTTCGCATGGAAGACGAATCCAAGTTAGGAAGCCTGATGACTTCAAATACATGAAAAGAAAATAATTGCAGGTTCTTTAATTCTTGGTCTCCAATAAAGCACCTTGAGCAAAGCTACTGCACCAAGTTGAGCACATGGTTAGCCTTAACAGCAGGAACAGTTGGCAGCCTGAGGTGAGACATTGGTGGCTGCCCACTCATAGTAACACCAGGAAAGACCAGGACCAAGCTGCCAGTTTCCATATTCCTCAATTCCTTGGTGGCACAACATGTATTGCTGGAGAAGGAACCCCTCCATCATAACACCGGTTGCTGTCTTCGATCTTCCAGTGTGTCCAGATGCACCAACAAGTTTGTAATGAATTTTCAGCCTCACTCTGTCTTCAGTCAGCCTGTCCTCACTCTCGCCTGGGCCATTTAATGTTGCCACTGCTGCCAAAGTACAGAGTCATACTCAAATCTTAACAGCTTCCCACTGCATGTTGTCAATGGCCTAAGATGGAGCTTCCCTCACTTCCACTGACCAGTCAGAACTGCTGATGTAGCCAAGCAGTCTTGCCCTCATGTTGCCTTCTTTTTACTTCTTTTTTTCTTTCCCCTTTGAAAAGAGGGGTAGAACTATCTTCATCCTGTTTGCAAATTTTCATGGGAAACAAAACCTGCTTGTGAATAAGAAGTGTTAATTATGCCTGTCATTGGCTATCCTCAAATTCCCATCATCCTTCCTTCACTTTCCTGGAGGTGATCTGCTGGCTGAATAATGTCTGGATCAGCAAAAACCAGTTTGAGCAATTTTTATTGTTTGAACAGTTTTTATTGTTGTCTCTATCAGCTGTTTCTTGCTGGAGCAGGTTCATACCCCTAGGGCAGGATGGGAGACTTCTTGCTGTGTCTGGCTGCAGTAATGCCACCTCACAACAGTATTGCTGCAGCATGATGGGAAACATCTCCCTTCTGAGGCTTTCCAAAATGGTCTCAGAGGTTGTCAGCAGAGATTATTCCAGCAGGAGTTAACCATGTGCCATTCCAGTTCCTTGAGGTTTATGTAAGACACAAGCTTAAGGATAAAAGCAGGATATTCTAATAAATGAAGAGTTTGTTGATCACAAACTTGAAAATATAATTGGAAAGGGAGGTGGACAAGACAATGTAAATTTAAACTGAAATCTGACACTAAAGTTGCTCATTGGTTGCTTCAATATTTCAATTAATTTGGAGAAGTCTGACATGCCTGTTTCCTCCTCACTCCATACATCCTTTCTGTTGTGTGGTAGGAGTCCTATTCCATTTCTTATCTTCTCTGGCCCTGTTCAAATTCCTTTCTTTCCTCATTCATATCTCGTTCATGTCAAGTTGAGCCAATGAAGGTGTAGGCACTACAGCCTTTCTCTCTTTTTTGAGGTGGAAAGCTTATTACTAGCCCTAAGCTTGTTGCCTAGTACCTCAGCTGGCTAGAAAAATTAATTTCAAAATATTTCATCTCCAAAGTTGGTAAAGAATCCTTGATGATTATCGATTTCTCTCAACAAAAGACTTACATCTGATACCCAAACACTCCAAAAACATGTCAGAAAAGTATTGCTCAATTTATTGGAAAACTAAAACATTAGCATTTTTGGACTGTTTTTCTTTGAAAACACAGGTCTCTGTTTCAAGGAACAAAACATGCAGGGAACTTTGCATCCAAGAGTACTCAAAAATTCCTGTTCTTTGTAATTCTATCACTGCTTTCTTAGAAAATGGCAATAATAATTCTATTTATTTTTTGCCTCAACTAAGTATGTTCAGATGACACTCTGCATTACTAAAAGCCTCACAGAGCAAACCCAGACCAGAATGTTCCCCTGCATATGTACAAGTCCCAGCAGCATCAAGAAAGACATTCACATTTTACATCCCAAACAGTCTTAGCTCACAGGCTCTATGGTGAGACCTACAAGAAAACACAAATATGCATTTTTATGTGCAAGCTTTGAATCTACAGGAAATACTGCAAGCAAGAACTGTAATGAAATTTTCTGTCCAGATGCCTTCTGGAAGAGTCTCAGAAAAGCATGAATGTTCTTTGAAAATTGTAGGAAGTATGATTCCTTCCTCTAGCTTCCTAAAGAAGTCATCTTACAGTGGCATGATCGAGTCCCAGTACTAAAAATGTTTCAGTTCACCTGTATCTGAAAACCCTTTAAAGATTAATATAATTTTTCAAAAATGACTGAATAATGTTATTAATGGTGCACTAGATAATAAGTAAGTACACAACTAGCATGGAAGAATCCAAATGGATAACCATAGATAATACTCTTGTGCCTAGTTGATAGGAAAGCAAAATTTAAAAAACAACTATATAATATTTATCTAATTAATGTAATTTTATGTTTTAAATAAATATATTGTTTTCTCTGGTGTGGCTGTTTGGCAGTTTCAGTCAAACAGTATCTTACTAGGGAAACCAAAGTACTGATACAAACCAGTAACATAAAAAAGGTTAAAGGAGGAGTCATATCACGTCACCTAAGAGGACCAGAAATGGTCAAAGGACAACCAGGCAAGTCATACAATGGCAGACGTAATTTTTAGCATTTGATAAATGTATTACTTCTTGCTCCAGTCTCAGCTGGAAATTATCTCTTTCTCATTGCATCTTCAGCACTATAAATGGGATTCTGTCAAGGACCTTTATGTAGAGTGACTCATCTCTCCTTGGGATGCAGAAATCCGAGGGGAAATTACCAAACAGAATGCTAAAACCCACATACAATTAAGTTATGAAAGACACATGAAAAACACAATATAAATATAGATACAAATTAGGCACATTTGAAAGAAGTCCACCATGGGCCCTTAGTGTATATGAGATTTCCCATTCAGAAAGTATTTTAAAAGATGGCTTCTATGATCTAGAACAAGATCTTAGAATTGTAGAATGAAAGAATACCAGGTTGGGAGGGGCCTCAAGGATCATCAGATCCTTTCTTGACAAAAGTATGTTGAGAGAAGGATCCTTCTGTGTCCTTTCCATAGCTTTCCCCAAACATCTGGCAGTGGCCAACTGTCATGGGCAGAAGAGGAATCTCTCCTGGCCTGACACTATACTGACTTGTGTGTTCTTATGGTCTTATCCCTAAGCCTTTTTCTTTACTGGAGGGCCCTGTACTGATATTCTATAAAGTTTATTCTGCATTAAAATAGCAGTTTTATTTGTGTATATTTTATGTAGCTATACATTTTATGGGCCTTCAACTTAAGTTTTTCCTGCCTGTGTATCACACAGCTGTTTATAGGACTGTACACTTAGATATATTTTTAAGTTACAGGCTAATCAATTTTCTTTTTTTTTTTTCTCTTTTTCCACTTTGTGTGGATCAAATTTTTTTAATATTCATATGGCCTTTTGTTTTCTCTGTATCTCTTCCCTATAGCTCTATGTAATCATAGTGGACACTATAAGATGTGAAAATGCTCCTGAACAGTGTTTTGTACATAATTAGCGTATTTTTTATTCAACATTGCTTCATATTATACAGAGGACAAAATTATAAAGGTCCTTGTAAAGAGACTGAAAAATGCTTAACATAAGTTAATTTCAAAATCGAGTCATACTCTCTCCACTGATTTTAAATACAGCAAAACATCTTGGACATAAGACAACTCATTTCTTATATTATGACTTGAATCCTGCAAGAGAGTACTTTTAAGTAATTAGGCAGGAGAACTGGCATCACATGCATAGTACGAATGATCTCATAAGCATATTATAAATGAAGGAATCAGCACCAGCTTGCCTCAGGAATTGTAACAAGGTTATACCAAGGCAGTGAGATGGGAAAAGGGAAAAGGGAAAATGAAAGTAACTGCTTTCCTTTTGTTCAGCAGAGGGGGAAAGGCACCAGTCACAAAAAAAAAACAACCAAACAAACAAAAAAAAAAAAAAAAAACCCAAAAAAAACCAAAAAAACCAACCACCCAAATAGAAGAGGAAGAAGCCGAGAGGTCAGTGAGGGAAATGGCCAGCTTTACAAGGGCTTTTGAAATGAAACTTGGCTGCAAGTCAGTTGGACCTCAAATGAACAGAAAAGTGGCAGATGAGTTTCAGTGTAGATAAAGGTGAGTCACTGCAGATCCGAAAGAATCATTGAAACCTTGTCTACCAGGTGCTGAGCTCAGCAGTGGCACTTGTGCTCCCCAAGGAGAACTTAGTCACTGTTGCTACTCCTCTGAAATCAATGGCTCTATGGGAGGCAGTAGAGAAAAAAGTCAACTAAAAGTTTAGTATCACCCAGAAACAAGGTAGATTGCATTACTCCGCTGGTCTGTGAAATTTTGTAAGTGTAACCAAATCCTGAGTAGCAGTCCAGTTCAGGTATTCACATTTTGGCAGGACCTTACAGAATTAAAGAAGTGATCCTTGTTTCTAAATGATCAAGGGGATGAAGCAGCTGCCTTACAAGGGATGGAGGCTGTAATTTCTGACATGAAAAGGCTGAAGGGGAAATCTGAGTGACCTTTAAAAAATCCTGTAGGTAATAAATAAACTGAATGTTGAACTGTTATTTACCAAAATCAGTAATATTATTAGAAGGGTCACTTGTTGAAGTCAGTAGGATGTGAGTTTAAAACTTATAAATGAAAAGTTTTTATGCAAGAGTTGCATTGCTGGAATTGGAGACCATGGGGCTTTGTGGAGGTAGATTCTATCACAGAGTCAAAAAGAGATTCAGGTAACTCGATAAGCAAGGGTCCACAACAGGTGCTGAAAGGGAAAGATGAAGATGTACTGTTTAACATTCCTAATTCGGTGACTGTGAATGCTGGAGGAGCACAAAGACTAGGAGAAGGGACCACAGATAAGTCAGGCATATGTACAGCATGTCATTCTGACAGACAAAATACTGGCTGACTAGAGTCCCTACTCTTAATCAGTGCATATTATTAGGGCCTTAAATCTATCTATTGGTTCCCTGTATAATGAACCATGGTTTACTCTGTGTCTTCTGGTATCCAATCCCACTGCCACAGCCATGTGTTTGAGTGATGTGGAATGGTGCTGGAGTTCTCAGGTATGAAACAGCCTTTAAAAAAAAAATTAATTTTGATACATGGTGCTGAGACTGTATTGAAGAGCTTCCAAGGCTACGTTTCCAGTTTTGGCTCTGGCCCAGCCTTCCACCAGCTTCTTCGGGATGGGCAGTTTCCAACTAGTACAGATGATTTGCAACTGGTACTGCCTACCAGCTGCTCCGTGCTCCTGCAGTTCCACTAAGCAAAAGGTATTTGTGCAGGTGTTCGAGATGACCAGAGGAAGACAAGTTTCCAAGGAATTTCTTGTAGAGCATACTAGCTCGTAGAGCATATTCATTCAGAAAATGCATCAGAAGTCTAACTTTCGATATCTCTAAGCGGCAGTTTTCCAGCTGTTGAAAAAGAGGAAAAGTTTCCTACAGAGATGCAGGTTCTCCAACATTTTAAGTTACATCTTCTGAAAACTCAAAAACTACATTTTGGGCAATGTTACTCATAGCAGCTGTCACGAGACTAGGTACTTCTGCCTCCTGCCTCTGAGCTAATGAAAGTTGAAACTGGCCACTGCAAAGTTATGAAAACAAGCTTGTAACAGTCCAGTTTGCTCCCAAAATTATTTGTGTCTGTTGATCTTGTTATCAAGGCACTGAGTGGCCAAATAATGGGGTCAAGTTACTGATAAGCCTGACAGCCCAGTGCTGTTTGTGCACTTCCAACTCAACAAAGCAGTTCAGTTTGTTTACAACTTGTTTGTCATTTTGGGCCAGTCCCAAGCAGCGGAACATATTTGCACTTCTGTTTTGTTTTGGGTTTTTTTTTTCTTTTTTAGAAGATCACCAGGACTCAGCCACAAGAGCCCGTGGGAATGGGACCCCTTGTTGCTGGCAGGCAGGCAGACCGGATCCCNCCTTACATCCCATGACCGCTGATGATCCTATCCGCGCACAGAGCCATTCCCCGCGGGACCGAGCCCGTTCATCCCGGTGCCACTGACGCGGGGCGGGGAAGGCAGAAGGGCGTCCCGAGGAGCTGCCCCTTGCTCCGGGCTGGTCCCTGCAGACCGGCGCTTTCCCGGACGGCCGCGCCAGTTTCGTTTCCCGCTGGCTCCTCCTCCGCCTCCGCGGGCCTCCCTCCGCGCTGCCGCTGGCCCCGGCTCCCGGCTCCGGCTCCCGGCTCCCGACTCCCGGCTCCCGACTCCCGGCTCCCGACTCCCGGCTCCGGCTCCG
>VZRQ01010294.1:181190-256240 GCA_013397975.1 Machaerirhynchus nigripectus | reverse complement strand
GCGCCCCGGGCTCACCGGGCCCCCGGCCCGTGGTCCGCGCCCTGCCGCCCTCCGCCAGCGCCCTCCGCCAGCGCCTGCGCCAGGTCAGCACCGCGGGCGCGGGGCCGACGTTCGGCTCTTCAGCGCCGTGGGGCGGGCGGGTGCCAAGGGGACGAGTGGTAGTCGTTTCAAACGAAGGGAGGGCAGAGTCTGACCAGGTGTAAGGAAGTTTTTTACTATGAGGGTGGCGAAACACCGGCGCAGCTTGCCCAGAGAGGTGATGGATGTCCCATCTCTTGAAACATTTCAGGTCGCGTTGGACAGGGCTCTGAGAGACCTGATCTAGTTTACGATGTCCCAGTGCACTGCATGGGGGTTGGACTAGACGGTCTTTAAAGGTTCCTTCCGACCCAACACATTCTATGATTCCATGATCTCTCCTTGCAGTGTGCAGAACGGATCCCAGAGGCTGAAGCAGTACTCGACCTGCTGGAGAAATGTCCAGAGCACCAAAAAAAAGGAGGTTTTCCCATCATAGTTTTTGAGGGGCTGGATGCCACAGGTAAGAGCAATGTATGGCTGAAGAACCACAGACCAGAAATTGTTGAAAAGAGCAAGTGCTATGGTTTTTAATAAGGAACAAGTCTTAAAAATAATAATTAAAAAAAGAAAAACAAACCAAACAACAAAAAACCAGCTGGAATCCTCTGACAGATAAGGAGTTAGTAATTATAAATGCCAATCTGTCTTCCTTACCGGCAAAAGGTTAGTGTATGCTAATTTACATTCAGTGGTTTGATTCCTTACCTATGTAAATGAAAGAATACAGAGTGGAGTACTGAAAATTAAATTTCTTGTGCAGATGATGAAACATACCTTTACTGGAGAGTTTTCAAATAAATGAACTAAAATAGTGTTAGTCTGGGGAACTGCCAGCAGTGTGTCTCAGGGAGAAATATTACTTGCCTCTGAATAGCTTTGTTTTCTGACTTGTCAGTTAAAGAGAACTGAAAATCTCCATAAAAAGAAACAATTGGATGACCAGCATGGCAACATTCACATAAATTGCGACCTAGAAAATTATTATAAATAAATATATAGGGAAATTGCCATGACTATACAGAGAAATTACCATGCATTTAATGCATTTAAGGGAGTGAAGACTGAGAGTTGGTGAAAGGAAGGGCTGGAAGGCCCAGAGAGCAGGAAGGGGAGTAATAATTCCTGCAACCAGACTCAGAATCATTTTCTGCTGGAAACCTTATGACAAGATACTCAGGTTACATATTCAGATGTCAGAACCTGTGCTCCACATAAACAGACAGGAGAACTTTTCAGGTTTTAAAACTCAGGTGTATCTGGTAAATAATGTAACAAATTTTTCCTTCTGTTAATGAAATGTAGGCAAAACCACAGTGACGCAGGCTGTTAAGGAAACCCTGAATGGCATTCTGCTGCAGTCCCCACCAGCTTGCATCAGCCAGTGGAGGACCATATTTGATGATGAGCCAACACCCATTAAAAGAGCATTTTATGCTGCGGGCAACTACATTCTGGCTTCAGAGATAGCGAAAGCATCCACTCAGGCACCTGTGATCATAGACAGGTTTGTGTATTTAAGAAGCCCTCTTATACCAGTGCCATCATACAGTTGTTCAGTGTTACAAGCAGTCAGTGATTGTCTCTGCATTTCTCCAGGGGTTTTGTTTTGCATATTTCTGGAAGTACTGTGCAGAGAGTCAGACAAATACTATATCTTCTGAAGAGTAACACTTATGATAACAGAAAAATAGGAACTTGCATCAGTGTAATACTCCCAACTAGCTTTACAACACATGAAAATTGTTACATCTTCAATTAGGAATAGTGGAGGCACAGATTGTGCATCCTGAGCTAAACCAGTGTTTTGTGACAAAACAGAGGAGACTGTGGGCTGCTGGTCATGGCTGTCCCTAAGATGTGTCTGAGATATGGGTGGATTGGAATGACTGAGTTTTAGGTAGACTGATTCTTTGCGAATGTAAAGCCAGAAATATGCTTCCCACTTTTTTGGGTTTGTTTTTGTCATTTCTGGTTTTCACTAATGTGTAGGCAGCTTACAGTATTACTGTTAATAAAAAAGTCTAGATGCACTTTGAACCCTCTGGCTTATTTCAGTAGGTGTACTGTAACCTCCTGCTGCAACACACACACACATACACACACAGAGAAGTTGTTTGCATGTGAGTGCTATTTTCAGCCAACCTCAAATCCACTGAAATCTATCAAACACAGTGCCTTGTAGTGGGGAGAATGTTAAATGCAAGTGAAATTAGGAATATTAGTAATGCCTGTGTTCATTCACATGTTTGTGAAGACTGCATGTTCTCTACCAAATCTGTTTCATGAAGTAGGATGGGAACCACAAAAAAGGGGACTCGGAGTAAAGGATTTTGAGATACAGCGTAACTCTTCTTTGACCTGTCTCATTATATGAGGAGACTTTCTTTTGACAGGAGTATCTGGAACAGTCTTTGCATAATGTTTTAATTAACAGTTCACATTAACTCTGAATAGTGCACTGAGTATTATCATTGTTAAGAAATAATGGATAGCACAGAACTGTTACTTGGTTTTCCCTTCAAAGCCATGTTGTCACTTATCTCATCGTTATTGACTTGTTACAGTGGCAACTGTCTCCTGTATTACTGAAGAATTAGTGTCCTCTTTAAAATTTCTCTCCCTCCATTTTGTATTTTACTGACAGATACTGGCACAGCACAGCTGCCTATACAATTGCTACTGAAACAAGTGGGAAAGTCCAGGATCTTCCACCAGCCCAAGATGAGGTGTATCAGTGGCCTGAAGATCTGCTTAAACCTGATCTTGTTCTTCTCCTGACTGTTGACCCTGACGAACGAGTCCGGAGACTTCAGCAGCGGGGGCTGCAGAAAACAAAGGAGGAAGCCGAGTTGGAAGCTAACAGCTTGTTTCGCCAAAGGTACCCTTTAATGGGGAATAAGAGGCTGGAGGCAATCTTGGCTCCTGTGGGATCAATAACAAATGTGCCTCTCACATTACTGGAACAAGCATTTCCTTTGTATGAGCTTTTGGTTTGTTGTTTTGTTTTGGGTTTTTTTTTGGAAAGGATTCATGGCTGACAGGGAGGGTAAATTCTGTCACTTCTAATTGAAAATGTTTGAAAGATGCAGATGTAGAATTTAATTGTCCTGTAAAGGAGCTTTGAGTTAAAATACTTTATTTTTCTTTGCTGCTTTTATTTTAGCACCTTTCTTAGTGAGGTCATGGAGATGGACCTAAAAGTTCCAGGACTGGGAGTCAAGAAGTTGAAACACACAGTTTCCCCAGGAAATTCTGGAGTTGAGATCCAGACTGAGAGAATAAAATTTAAATATCCTCTTGTAGATGTCTTCAGTTGTGCAAAGTGTCTCAAGTACCAGTATAGTCAATATATTCAATGGAGCCTTCAAAGTGATTCATCTCACCACTCATTTGGGGCTCAGTGATCTGAACTTCAGTATCTCAAGCCTTTTGATATGAGCATGACAGATACGATGCAGAAGCTGTAGACACTTTCTGGGCTAGGAACTGGAAGTAAATGAGATAGTCCAGAGCATCTCAAGCAGTACTAGGTACATTAACTTAAGCAACTGAATGTCATCCTAGGTATCCTACTTCAGCGTGTGCTGAACTGCTGTCTAGGCTCTGCCAAATGTATTGATTAGATTCTCTTTGTCTGAGGTGGAAACTTAAATACCCAGTGTTCGTGTAGATACCTCAGCAGAGACACTTGAATATTGGTTTCCATATCTACAAGCAAGGCTGAAATCTACCTCTAGGGTTATAAATTTCTGGTGATGATATGCCTTAAAAATAGTCACTGGCAACAGCCAACATGGCTTTAAAAAAGGGAGATTTTGCCTGACAAATTCAACATTGGTGGATGGGGCAGAGCAACTGAGAAAGTCTACCTGTATTTCTGCAAAGTGTTTGACAGTGTCCCACATGACATCCTCATCTTCAAATTGGAGAGATGTGGATTTGATTGATGGACCATTCAGTGGATGAAGAACTGGCTTGATGGCAGCACACAAAAAGTTGTGGTCAGTGGCTTATTGTCCACATGGGAAACAGCAACAAGTGGTGTCACTGGGGTCACTGCTAGGGTTGGAACTATTCACCATCTTTTTGGTGCCATGGACAGAGGAAGCAAGTGCACCCTCAGCAGATTTGCGGACAACACCAAGCTGTGTGGTGCAGTGGACATGCTGGAGGGAAGGGATGCCATCCCGAGGAATGTGTACAGGCTTGAGAGGTGGGCCTGTGCAAACCTCGTGAAGTTCAACAAAGGGAAGTACAATGTCCTACATCTGGATCATGGCAATCCCAAGCACATCTACAGGTTGGACAGTTTCACCCTGCAGAGAAAGATTTGAGGGTGCTGGTTGATGAAAAACTCAACATGAGCTGGCTATGTGCACTCACAGCCCAGAAGGCCAACTGTGCCCTTGGCTGCATCAAAAGCACTATGGCCAGCAGGTTGAAGGAGGAGACCCTCCTGCTATATACATTGCTCTTGTGAGACCCCACCTGGAGTGCTGAGTCCAGTTTTTTTGTCCCCAGCATAAGAAGGACATGGAACTGTTGAAGCAAGCTCAGATGAGGGTCACAAAGTTGATTAGAGAACTGGAGCACCTCTTCTGTGAAGACAGACTGAGAAAGTTGGGGCTGTTCAGCCTGGAGAAGAGAAGACTGAGTGGACACCTCATAGCAACCTTCCAGTATCTGAAGGGGCCTACAGGGAAGCCAGAGAGCGACTCTTCATCAGGAACTGTAGTGATAAGACACGGAGTAATGGATACAGATGGAAAGAGGGGAAATTTAGGTTAGCTATTAGGAAGAAATTTTTAACTGTGAGGCTGGTGAAATACTGAAACAGGTTACCCAGAGATGCTGTGGATGCCCCAACTCTGGCAGTGTTCAAAGTCAGGTTGGATAAGGCCTTGAGAAACCTAGCCTGGTGGGAGGTGTCCCTGCCCATGGTAGGGAGGTTGGGACTAGATGATCTTTAAGGTCCATTCCAGCCCCTTAACATTCTATGATTCTATGATTCTGTGATTGCTTAATTTTGACAGAAACTCTGTGTGGACACAGAGCTAATATAGTGGGATCTGCAGAGGGATGAGTTAGCTAGGGAACACTCTGCCATTTAAGAATCTTTTATGTTTTAATTCTGTTACTTCTTTTTCTTGTCAGAAAGCCTGTAGTTATTTCTACCTGTTAATTATGTCAATCTGAATATGAGAACATCCAGAATCTTCCTTGATTTGTCTTGTGACTTCCATCCTGAATGGCATCATGGGAACATAGAAAATAATATTCACATCCTCAATCACACCCTCAAAGGCTAAATGTGTGAGAGTTCTGCATTATGCTTATACCCTAAGTGCGGAGGTTTTCATCCTGTATTTCATCCCGTTATTCATCCAGTTAGTTGATCAGAGGAAGAGATTGAATGATATGTCAACTCTGTAATCCATTGAGTCAAAACTGAGATCAGTCAATGCACACACAAATACAATGCAATGCCATATAGTTCCGAGATACCTTAGCAGAAACTGAAAAAAATTAATTCAGGTGCTAGAAGCAGACTGTCCACTCTACTGCTATACCAGACTGTATCCAGAGATAAGTCTTTAGGCCATGCCATGTTAATATGGGTGGAGCTCTGGGAATCAATGTCAAGGAAACTATGCCGTTTGAGATTTACATTGTAATAGTTACTAATAGGCTTATTGCTCTTTGCAGTAGATTTCATTCTTAGCTTCTTCATAGATTTTCTATCCTCTGTCTCTGTACCGCAAGCACTGTCTTCTGAGACTGATGATTAATGCCTTTTCATATCCCTACATTTTGAAGTTTAATTTCTCTTGTTTTGTTTTTAAATAGAGTTGAAGAGTCATACAGAAGGATGGTGAATCCTGCATGCCAAGAGGTTGATGCCAGCCCCTCCAAAGAAGAGCTTCTTAAGAAAGTGCTACAACTAATTAAGAAACATTGTGCTTTTTGAAAGCAACTTTTGTGTAGTACCACTTAAAAGATACATTTTATTGCCCCACTGGTTTTGCTGCCTGAAAATGCACAGTGATGTGTTTTTTCTCACTGAAGTACTAAATACTGTTTTATTCTGTCAACAGTAATCTGTGCAGGTTATCTGGTTTGTGGTTGCTGCTGTACTTCTCTGTATGAGGCAAAATGCTACTCACATGATTCAGCATTCTTAGTAAAGAAACAAACGTACTACAGTCATGTATGAAGTACCTCAGAGTGCTCTCTGACACCAGGACATTTTGAGATGCTATCATGCTGCATCTTCATCACCAGAAGAACCTGTTCCTGAATCTATTGTTTACCAAAATTTCCTGGACTGCATCAAGAGCATTAGATGCCCAAGGAGAGGCTGAAATATCATCAGCACTAAAACAATAAAATGACATTTTATTGTCAATAAATGTCATGACATTTTATTGTCAATAAATGTCATAACATTTAGGAACAGAAAATCCAGTGGCCCAGTGTTGTATTTTTTGGAATAGAGGATGAGCAGCTGTTGCTGTGATGGGCATCCTGGAAAAAAAACATGTTGTAAATGAGTGCCAGTAAACACCAAGGGCTCTAAGTAATAAAGTCCACACCTGTTTATGTATGCAACTGAAATATCAATTATTTGCAGAGGCAAACCAGACAATGCCAGCAAATGAAAAGCAGACTTGAGGGGAACCCAAAATTAAAAACTTATAAATGATCACTAAAATATTTTTTACAATACATTTTCTCTATCCCATTAATATTTGTTAATGTGAACTAGTGTTCTTTTGAGAGAATGCAGAATGAAAAACTGCAGGGATTCTAAGCAATTGGAATGATTGCACCTTTTCACTTTTCTTTCTTGAGTGGGTGTTTGCACAGGTTGAATATGAAAGCAGGCTACATCAAGATTTCAGGTCTGCAAAGGTTAATTTTTTATATACATTAGTTTCACTATTGTTACTCCAAAGTATAAAACTAAACATATGGATAAGCCTTTGTGAGGTCAGAAATTAGGCTGTAGTTTCAGAAAAAAAAAACCAAACTAAAATATAAGTTTGATTTAAAACACTTATTTACTTTCCTGTTTTAGGCACGTGCAATTATCAATCTGTCCTCCAAATAAAAATATACTCAGTACTGTAATTCTTATATCCAGTCTGTATATACAAGGTGATAGAAAGAAAAACTTCTAAAAATACATTTTATTAATACACTGTTTAATGGTTTTGAGTATATGTTATTAATATATGATATAATTTGTACATTCAATAAATTTATAAATTCTAGAAATAGACGCTGTTGTGTTTGGTATATTTGTATTTCAGCAGCCTTTGGATTTGCCATACATGCAGACTAAAAATGCATACTTGTATTAGTTCTTGTGTTATTATTGCTCCAATTATTTCAGAAATCAAAAAGCATTCAGGTACTCGGTCCTGGATAGAGGAAACTCTCATATAGAAGACACCACTGCATATGAATGATCAGGGTGCAAATATGTGCCTGCCCTAAACATTGTGTAGCCTTAGCTTGTCCAGGTGAAAGATAACTTGGCCTGAGAAACTCCACTGGCCTTTTCTCCTCATGCAAACTTGCACATGAAGCCAGACTTTCTGAGTTTTTATGCTGAGTTCTTAGAAGTGTAGGTTTGTATTTGAAATGGTGCTGATAATACATATATCTGCAAAAATTGACATCAGACATTATTAATTACACACATGCAGAATATATTCATACTCCAAGTTTTTAAATAATCCAAAGCTACTGATGCAGACTAGGAGAACAGCAAAGCAAGGCAGACAAAACCAACACTCCCTTTCTCATGTCTTTGTTAGAATCAAAGGTCTGCGAGAGGCTGTGTGCCACGTGCAGGATGTAATGTGCAGTCACTCCCATACTTCCCACTTCTGTGGCACTTCTGCCAGATTTGTGTCCACAGTGTCTAAAAGGACAGCACTTTTACATTTAGAACATCACAGAATCATAGAAAGTCTTAGGTTCGGAGGGACTTTAGGGATCATCTAGCTCCAAACCCCCTACTGTGGGCTGGGATACCACCCACTAGATCAGGTTTCTCAGGGGCCCATTCAATCTGGACTTGAACACTTCCAGGGATGAGGCATCCACAACTTCTCCAGGCAACCTGTTCCAGTGCCTCAACACCCTCACAGTAAAGAATTTCTTCCTAATATCTAATCTAAATCTCCCCTTTTTTAGTTTAAAACTATTTCCCCTTGTCCTGTCACTATCTGCCCATGAGAAATGTCACTCTCCCTCTTCTTTATAAGACCCTTTTAGGTATTGGAAGGCTGCTTTAAGGTCTTCCCAAAGCATTTACTTCTCCAGGCTGAGGATCCCCAACTCTCTCAGCCTGCCTTTGTAGGAGAGGTGCTCCAGCCCTCTGATCACATTTGTGGCTTCCTCTGGACCCACAGAGATATTCAAATGTGAGGTTTGTCCACGACTCCTCCTACACAGGCAGGTGTGGGAGAGGAGCAGCAGGAATACACAAATGGCCATCCCACACCCAGCAAGAGCATCACCTGGGTTAGAAACTCACAGAAACTTTTGCTGGACAGTTTGATGGCCACAAGAGGTCAGGATTTTAAGTGTTTGAAAGGCTGGTAATCTCCAAGTATTTCCATGCAGATTCAGAAACTTAGGCTGTTCCTTGGCAGGTAAACATGTTTTTCTGCAGCTTTGGAATGTGCTTGCTGTGTAAGACTGGGAGGTTAAGCCATGACACAGCGCTGGCCCGTGGCCACCAGCCTCTGCCAGGCAGTCCTGAGTGTGGTCAGCCCAGAGAGCATCCCTGCTTACCTGCAGCCAGCCCATGCTGGACGCCAGGAGTTTGCTAGTACAGACAGGGGTGCTCTCTGTCAGTCACCCTCAGGACAGAAAACATGCCACAGCCTGTTACTTTTATTGCTATCCCTGCAAAATTAGTATTGTGATAATTTATTTTTTTACTAGCTTTAGGACATGGTCCTGCAAAGACTCTGATGTTACAGTCCTCAGAGCATCTGGGGCATTAGGCCAGTAAATCAGACAAACAAAAACTGAATCTCAAGCTTCGCAATTATTCTGTTAGAGCCAGTGAATTCCGCCCTTGCTGAACAATAAATGCAATTTGTAAAATTCAGCTGTTTCTTGAAGGACAAAGAAATACTTTTGTTGTTGTCAGATTAAGCTTTGTATACTTTTTAGTTTATTAAAAAAAGAGTTTTAAATGAGAGAATTTTACAAGAAATGCTATTTTATTATTTTGTTTATTTTATATTGTGTATTTTATTTCATAGAGCACACCATAGTATTTCAAGCATCTCCTTTCTCATTTTTTAATCTCATTTGCTTCAATTTTTTTGGTCTAGAGGGGAAAAGATGCTAAAATAAAAGGGTATTCAGTTGTCTAAACATAGACATCCACAGCAGTTAGTCTCCCTAAGGTATCTGAGATGTCTGCGTGGGGCTGCCAGATATGACACGAGACATTTGGTTGAGCTGTTGGTCTGCAGAGTGGCAGCTGGAGGCCTGCAGGGATACCATATGGTGCTTAAAATGGCACTATTCAACAATTTAAGCAGTGAGAGGGTTAGAAAGCAGCAGTGCAGCCTCTTTGGGTTGTGTCTACATTAGCAGGTGGCCTGGAACAAGTGGGGATGACCTGTAGCACAGAGGAGCTGGCACAAGGGACCCAGTGTGTGCCCTCCGTGTATTTCAGAGATTTATTTTAGACCAGCTCTAATCTGGTCATATTGACTGGCCTCATGTTAGCAGCTGTAGTGCAGTAAGTGTGCTCCTACACCAGATCTTTTTTGTTTAGCTTTGTCTGGATGAAGTCCAGTTGAAGATGCCAGGACTGTTCCAGCACGTGAAGCAAAGCATGGTAAGGATGGGAGTCCAGTTGAAGATGCCAGGACTGTTCCAGCACGTGAAGCAAAGCATGGTAAGGATGGGTGGTCAGGAGGAACACTGCCACAGCACTCTCCTCATCCAAGCTGAAATGCTAATGTGGATGTATTGTGTAGAAGAGATGTAGAACAACATAGATCTCTTGGAAAGGTTTCCTTGGAGTCAAAACAGACTTTGGGGCCAGTTTAATCAGTGTGCTAATTGAGGGCTAAGTTGGAACATGCTACAGCTCCTTTTGGTCCATATTCCTGGGCTGCCTTCCAGATATAACCTCAGGACAGGTGCAAAGAGTGGATTTTGGTGTGTTTGACCCCATCCTGCCATAGCATGAGGTGTAACCTTGGGGCTCACCCAGCGTATCAGCAGTGAGTGCTGCTATCAGTCTGGGAGGTGAGGAAGCTACTTGCAAGCAAATACCAAAGTTCAGCAGTGAAATGTAAGGCAGGTATTTAGCCATTCCCCTCCCAAAAATAAATTGCAAGACAATTTCCCCAAAGTCAGATGCTAGGAGAGAACATGCAGGATCTCTCAGATGACATGAAATATTTATCTCCACTACAGCTCATGATTCAAACTCATGATTTTAAACATTATTTTCTGTAGGGTTTTCAAGCAATTTTATATACAAAATGATACCTTATCTGGTAGGATTTTACTGTGCTGGGTGCCTGGAACTAGCACATGGCAGCTAGACAGGCCAGCTCTTCACTAGGTTTCCTTCATTGTGCTGTATCTTGTGTCTTTTCCCCATAGCATTACTAGCTTCTAGAAATTTGTCTAGAACTGTGCATGCTGCCTCTGCTGTCAATTCCTGCCTTTTCAGAGGCAGGAGAGTCAGGACACTCAATGGGACTTTGATGAAAGGAAAAATATCTCTCTCCATGTTCAGGATAAACAAAGCCCCTGAGGAGTTTTTATTTTTATTTTTATTTTCCTTTTTCTTTTTCCTGCTTTTTCAGTCCCGGTTACCCTAGTTTATTAATTTGAATTGTTGAAGAAACTTCTGAGTTGTTGCTGCAGGGGGCTGCACTGACTTTGATCTTTTAAGTGGAAAGCTTTGTTCAATAAAATTAAATCAGCTCTTTAGTAAAGAGAAAGATCATCACCCTCTGGCTTAACTTAACTAAACAGATATAGGGTTTATGTAAATATGCAGTCAGTGCAATATGAAACAAAAGCTAGAATACCTTGCCATTAGTGTAAGAATGCATTTTGTGTGACAGCTGGCCAGTCATGACCTTTTATTCAGCCATAAAGACAGTGCATGTCATGTACTCCAAAGCAGGGGAAATAGGATGAAAAATGCTATGTCTGCAACCTCAATGCTTATGAAAATACCCAGAAAGAACAGCTGCATTTTAAGCATGTGGCAAATACAGAAAGAGTTCCAGTAGGGTAATTTACTTTTTCTGCTCCTCTCCCCCTCCCTGGGGCCAGCTGCACTGGTGAAAGCTTAGTGCAGGCTGCAGAATTGCTTGGGCTTTCAGTTTTATTTCATGCAGGATGCTGTAACCAAGTAGGCACAGCTTTCCTTGAGAAGACAGAAGACACAGCCTTTGCAGATGTTCCAGACTACATCCCACAGCTGTAAGTCTCCTGAGCCAGTGCTGAGGCTTTTGTTGGTGATACAAATGCCACACCTCGAGTACTGTGCTCAGTTTTGAGTCCTTCCCTGCAAGAAAGGCATTGAGGTGCCAGAGGGTGTCCAAAGAAGAACAACAAAGCTGGTGAAGGGTCCAGATCACAAATCTGGAGGAGTGAGGAGTGGCTGAGGGAGCCGGGGGTGCTTAGCCTGGAGAAAAGGAGGCTCGGTAGAGATCATTATCTACAAGTACCTGAGAGGAGGCTGTAGTGAGGTGGGGGTTGGTCTTTTCTCCCAAATAATAAAGCAATAGGACAAGAGAAAACGGCTTCAGGTTGTGCCAGGAAAGGTTTAAATTTTACATTAGAAAAAATTCTTGATGGAAAGGTTTGTCCAGCATTGGAACAAGCTGCTCAGGGGAGTGATGGCCAACCCTGGAGGTATTTAAAAAATGTGTAGATGTGGCACTTGGGGACACAGTTTGGTGGTAGGTTTGGCAGTGCTGGGTTAACAGTTGGACTTGATGATCTTAGAGGTCTTTTCCAACCTAAACAATCCTATGACTCTGTGATTCTTTGACCATTTTCAAGTAAGTCTTCCTTGACTCTGGTGTTGGTCAGACTTGGAGGAGGTTGGAGTGGTAACGATGCACCAGACTAAGGAGTCTCTGCTGATGGAAGCAGATTTCATAGTATTGACACACAGACAATACTGTGCTGCTGCTGTGTCTGAAGTTTGGTCTGTATCCAGCTGCATGTATTCCTTGTTCCCAGCCAGTAAACTTTTGGGGTGAATACTCCACTTCATGACTGCAGCTACCAGAAACTTGCCTTTCCCTCCTGCATTCCAAAGTGGTGGCAGCCCAAGCTTCAGACATGCCCGATACCTATGTTGTCCCTCCAAAAAATTCTCAAAAATCTTAAGACTATTTATTGTTTTCTTCCAAAATGGGATGCAATGCTTCTGTGTCAGGTTGGCAAAAAGTGTCTCTGCACCTAATATTTTAATGTGAATTTGAAAAATTCATGCACTCTACAACAATATTTTACTAGAGCTGATTACCTAAGTGTCAAATGAGCTATATAGACATTCCTTGGTAATGTAATTTGTGTATCATTTTTGTGCACTATGTATGTGTATTGCCCAAACAATATGGGTTTTGCTCTGCTTTTCCGATTTTCACATGAGATTTGTTCATTAAGTGGAATATAGGCTATTTTAGTAAAGGGAAAGTACTTACAATTAGCTTTTATTTAGCAGTTCCCAGCTTCTGAACTGCTGTTAGGTTTAACTGTGATATTGAAGATCAGAAGCCTTGAAGTGGGTGTGACTCTGCCTTCCACGGCGCAGCGCAGCTCCTCAGCTCCAAGCAGCATTCCCATATGACTCTGGTAACACAGCAAAGAGTTCAGCTCCGGAGTTCATCTCCTTTACAATTACAGCTGCCTCCTCGGAGGATTTATCATCTGTGCAACAACTGCTCTTAAGGTACTGTGAAAAGCCTCTCCTTTTTCTGTGTGGGAGTTTCACTGAGCAGACAGCTCGGAAATGATCTAAATGTGGGCTCTTCATAGGAAATTAGGACTTAGTTATCTGCAGCTGCAATTCAAAGGAAGCACCTATACGTAGCTTTGACAGCAATCCCCCAAAATAGATTCACTTTCTCAAAGTGTTTGACCTTAGGAAGAAATTTCTTGGTTTTTTACAAAGGTTTTCCTATAAATCTAATTCAGCTGGGAGTAAACATGTTGTTCACGTAAGTCTCCAGAAGCACTGGATCTACAGGGTGGATTTTCAGGACAATTTCACAATTATCAGAAGAGACAGGTGTTGTTACCCTCAATTTTTCAGGGCAAAGCAAAAGAGCAGCTGTGGAACTGTCTGAGAGAATGGAGCAGAATGGTCTGCAGCCAGTGGTACACACAAATTCACCACCCTGCCCACAGAACCCTGGGGCACTGCCCATGCCTTAGAAACCCAATCAAACAAGATTGCAGGAGGCTGCAGAAAGCCCCTCGAGGAGGACAAAGGCAAACAGGAAAAGTCTTCCAACAGAAACAAAACAACTTGGGACCTGCTCCAAGTTTTCAGCCCACCAGGCAGAGGGGAGAACTGAGTTACAGGGGAACCAGCAAGGACTGTGCTCAGCCCATGCCGTTATAAAGAATGAGACAGGAAAAAGAATGAGACAGGAAAAATGAGTAGTATTCTAACAAAAGGCAGGCTCAAAGGAACATACATTTCCCTCCTGAAAGGCCATGCCACACAAAGCGCAGTAAATATCCCACACAAAATCAGTAATGGGAAAAAAATTAAGAAATTGCAAAAGTAGAGGCATTTTTTGTTTCAAAACCACATCATTTATGATAGAATCACACTAATACAAAATTGAAAGGATGCAAAGATGCAAGAAAGCTGAACTGGATGCACACCATCCTGAACTGTGCACATGTGTACCTGTGTGTGGGTATGTGTGCAACACACATGCTGTGGGAAGGTGTAGGGAATTACATCTGTCTCTAATACGTGGCTTTGTTATATGATGGGTATTTTTTTTCAAGTGTCTCCTGCCTGGAAGTTTAATGTGCATCCCTAAGAAATGGCAACTGTAGGTCAGTGGATCCCAGACATTTCCCTGGGCTGCCTCCCCCTGTATAGCACACCAGGGGGGAGAAATGATCCATGCATAACCTGATCCATGCAAGGGATGCTCCAGTGGGTGCAAGGATCTGCATACGTAGTTTTGGCTCTCTGGCTCTCAATGCCATGTAGCACACCTCTAAAACCACTGCATATCTTCTCAGAAAGCACTGTGATCCATTAGTGAAGCATGACTGCTTTCACATACAAAAGACAAGGCTTGTGATTTCCTCATCTTTTCCCCTTTTTGTTACAGGAGCAGAAACTCTCTTATTCCCAAAGCAATTTCAGCCTGACTCTTACCAGAGAAAAGAGACAAGAGGTTGAACCTTTGAAGGCAGAGTAAGGACCTGACCTGTGGTTATGTCTTGTTGGAGTGTATTGTGTCAATCTGTTGTATACAGGAGAAGCATTTCTGTCCCTGTTCCTTCAAGGTAGGTGGGTGAGCCCTGGACAGGCTTGTCACTGGAAGGGTACCACCAAAGTAAGGTGCTCCTGGGCAGATGTGAGTGGTGCATCTGACGGTGAGGAAGATCTAATATGGGCCTTCTTCTCAGTCTTTCTACTTTGCTATTTTTGGAGACCTTTAATCTGTGCATAATTCCTGTAACAAGTTCCTTGATCAAAGTCTACACTCTGCATGTAAAATGCAGATACCTATTCAGATTTTTGAGTTCATCTTTGGAGGATAGCAGAAAAAATGATGTGTTGATTAGCTTTTAGAGAACATCAGCAGCCGGGATGGGAGATGTGTTCTGGACAAAATTAAAACTCTTAAACCAAAATTGCAGCCCAAGAAACTGATCAAGAAGCTTCAGAAGCTAAACTTCTCTTGTATCTCTCCCTGCCTTCACCCAAGACTATAAATGCTGAAGCAGTAAGAATTCCTGCTTACAGAGGAGTCTGTATCAATAAAAACACAGCAGGCCTGAAAGCTTTGCAGGAGGCTTGTTCTCACCATTGTTTCACCTCTCTGTTTGAGGGTTTGTTTTTGTTTTGTTCTCTTCCTCACAGCTGTACTTACTGAGAGAGACATGAATATACTGTAGATAATGTTGATTCATATCCTGCAGGAAAAATTGAAGAGGTGAGTGATTTTAGCATTTCCCATTGCCAGGTTAAGGAGCAGAAAATAGCAGCAGAATTGGAGGTACTGACATAAGTAGAGGTGAGGAGATGACCAGTGGAAAGGAGGAGTTGAAAGATTTCTGTAATCAACCTCTTTGTTCTCATTCCCACTCTGCAGAGAAACAGCTTTTGAGTAAATATCAAACCTTGCTTTACTTTTGTTTACAGTATTGAAAATAAGCAGGAACATACTAGCACACTGCAGGAGAAAACATCATGTCCTTTGCTTCCAGCCACACCAGTGGTATGGCCAGTTGTGATAGGGAAAGCCTGTAATCCAGTTTCAGTAAATCAAGCACAGCTGGGGCATCAGCTAGTCTGTGGTTTGCTTTTGTCCCCTGGGACTGGAGCTGTGTTAATGTTGCATGCACAGCCTGTGGAGCTGGGGTAAGTCACAGAAGTCTGGATCTGGGTCTGAGCTCCTTCAGAGGTCACAGCTGCTTTGGCTGGGGATTTTGGGTTAGGCTCATTACAGATTATCACTCTGAGCTCTGGTATTCTTTCTCAGTGTGGTGTTAACAGGATCCACATGGTGGATTTGGAATCTAATATTCAGATGCGGAGAGCCCAGGGCACTAAGCCCCGATCTTTAACGGGAGCTGAGCACAAGCTGAGACTTGGGGTAGCAGGTCCTACGTGCTGGTCAGCAGTGAGAAAGTGTCTCACTCTGTTTCAGACATTGGAAGGGGTTTAGAGCCTCAAGATATACTAATTTTCAAATGCTTCAATAAGAAAAATTAAATATATGAAGCAACAGAGCTGTATGGGAAATACTTAAAGGAATTTCAAAGGACTTCTCATAATCGGTTCTATAGCATAAAAGGGCATGGAAAGAACAGCATTTCTTTTAGACAAATAACTTATTTCTTTTGTCAAACCTTGTCCTTTGTAAGGGCTGTCTGCCCATCACAGACAGAAGCAGAGATCTCATATTGCAGGCTTTTTCCATCACTGGCTGTCTGCCTGCATGCCTGACCTATTGATGTCCATGGTGATCTGTGCAGAGACTTGCACAGAAGGGAACACTGCCTCTTGACATTACGATCCTCTGTTTTGACTCCTGGGAAAAGGTATTTTAGAGTGAATTTTGCCTGAGGCAGGCTTGGTATTATGAAACCCTCTCTTTGCAGGACCATGGGCGCCCAAAGGGAGATGCAGGGTACTGGGTTCTGCTCCACGAAGTCTGTGAGGAGGTGGGGGGGGGGAGGGCAGAGCCCCAGTGACACACAGGAGGTGACTGGGTTTTGGCAGGCGCCCCAGAGATCTACAGAGCCTGAGGCTTTATTTGCAGGGTGGCCAACATCTGACAAAACAATCTGCTGGAAGGCTCGTGGAGGGAACCTTGCAGATTTTCCTGATCCTTGCCCAGATCTCCCCACACAGGGAGCAGATCTGGCACGAGCTATGTGAGCAGTTTGATTTCCAAATGCACCGTGCCATGAATTCCATCAAACGGGGAAACACTGCAGATCAGATGGTGGGCTGCAACCCACCCATCTCATTCCATTTGTGTGCCTAAACCAGCTTGGATGCCAGTTCCTTTTCTTTAAGTTTCTTTTCTTTTACTCCTTCTTTAATCCAGTGTATGAAGCACGCTTGTGCATAAAGGGAAATCTGCAGCACGTTAGATTAATGCTGTTTCTTGTGAAGTGTTTTGTTTGCAGCGCTGGAAGCCATCTTTTAGAGTCGGTGTGTGGAGCACACAGAGCCACCAGAGGGAGTGAGAGCACTGACTAAGGCAGTTTGGGATTTAAGCTTTAGAGTGCTAGAAACACAGAAATCTTAGAGAGGAGGGGTGGCTCAGAAGTATGTGGTTGCATTTAGATGTAGAAACCCCAAACAAATTTTAAAGCCCATTTTGATGCATGTGCTAGGTGTTGGATTTTTTTGGTTGTTTCGGTTTTTTGGTTTTGGTGGTTTTTTTCTAATTCTTGATTTCTTTTTATAGTCAGCACTGGCTAAACTGCATAAGCTGCCTAATGGCATAAAGATGTAGCTATTACAAATACTTTATACCACCCCTCTAAGAGAAAGGCAAAAGTGGAATATTAAAGAAGGTGATTAATACGACCCTCAGTTGCACAGAATTTAAACACAATGCTGTGTCTTTACAACAGCACTGCTGAAGAAAGGTTTGCTTTTTCTGTCACTTCTCCCTTGTGTGGCTGTGTGCAAATCACCTAAACGCAGATCCTCATTAATAATAAGGACACCTAACACTCCGAAAACCAGCAGAACTCAAGTACCTAGATAATACTGTAGTCCTATTTCCCCTATGCCTCCTTTGCTCTATGTGTCTGAGCTGCAGCTTCTTTCCCTCACAGAGAAACAGACCATGCTCAGGGCACTGAAGAGTGTAAGATTATATGTTTCGTGGACCTGGGGCTCAGGGGCTTTGATTGTTACAACTAGCATAAAATAAGTGGGATTTTTAACAACGTTATTTTTTGTTCAAGGACATCCTGGGCTGGTTTTCCATGCAGCCATGCAGAAGGCATGCTGCTGAGGATACAAGCCAGGCATTTGGATTAAAAAGTCAAGATCTCCAGAACTCTGCGGCATAGCACACACAGCATCAGTCTGTCTTGCTGTTACAGACATGTCCTTTGTGTCTCCCGAGTTTAATCAGTTTCCTTTATTGTACTGAGTTCATTCAGGATGCAATAAATAAGGGTGTGTCACGTTTTTTCCCCTGCAGATCCTATTTTTCAATGAGTTATAAAACTTCATTCTTGGTTGCAATCTGACATATGTAGTTGAGAACCTGCTGCTTTTAAAGCATGCTTTGAAGCATGCTTTGAACTAAATTGGGCTATTAAGAAAAAGGGGACTGCACTCCACAAGAGCATTGGTTCTAAAGTTGGAATTCATCCCCATCCTTCTCCTGATATCTTTCAGGCCACACATAGTGGTAGGAGTAAACTGAATTACTGGTGTTAAATATCATAGGATCATTTAGGTTGGAAAAGACCTCTAAGACCAATGAGTCCAATCTTTAATCTAAAACAGACAAGTCCACCACTAGACTCTGTCCCTAAGTGTCACACCTACACATCTTTTAAATACCTCCAGGAGTGGTGACTCAACCACTTCCATGGTATGTTCCAATGCTGGAAAAACCCCTTTCTGTGAAGAAATTTTTCGTGTTATGCAGTCTAAACCTTTCGTCGTACAACTTGAGGCAATTTCCTCTTGTTTATCACTTGTTAAATGGCAGAAAACCTACAACCTCTTTTCAGGTAGTTGTAGCGAGCCATAAGGTCACCCCTGAACCTCCTTTTACTCTAGGCTAAACACCCCCTGCTTCCTCAGCTGTGCCTCATATGACTTTACTCCCCAGACCCTTCACCATCTCCATTGCCCTTCTCTGGACTCATTCCAGCCCTTCAATATCTTTCTTGTAGTGAGAGGCCCAGAGCAGAACACAGGACTCGAGGTGCAGTCTCATCAGTGCTGAGTGCACGGGGACAATCACTGGCCTGGTCCTGCTGGCCACACTGTTTCTGATACAATCCAGGATGCCACTGGCCTTCTTGGCCATCTGGGCACATGCTGGCTCGTGTTCAGCTGGTTCTCAGCCCCCCCCTCCCAGATCCTTTTCCACCAGGCAGCTTTCCAACCGCTCTGTCCCCAGCCTGTGGCATTGCCTGCAGTTGTTGTGATCCAAGGACAGGACCCAGCACTTGGCCTTGTTGAATCTCATACCATTGGCCTTGGCCCATCATCATTGTACAGCCTTCCTACTCTCCGGCAGATCAACACTCCTGCACAACTTGGTGTCATCTGTGAATGGACTGAGTGTGTCCTCAATCCCCTTGTCAGGTCATTGACAAAGCTATTAAACAGAACTCTCCCCAAAAGCGAGCCCTGGGGAGCATCACTAGTGACTGGCTACCAGATGGATATAACTCCATTTACCACCACTCTCTGGACCAGCCATCCAGCCAGTTCTTTTTCACTGTGGACATAACATGTTAGCTCCATAGTCAAGGCTGTATTGAATTTTGATTTTAAAACAAGGGAAAGATTTACTGTTGAAAAATTCGTTGTAGTGACTCAAAAATTACAGGTATTGTGTAAATCCATGCCTTTTCTAAACTGTATAAATAGTGTTCTTTATGGTGAATGTTGTTTGAAATGTGTTCTTTTAAGACACCATTTTTAGTTTCTCATAACTTTGCCAGTTTTTCTGAGTTGAAATATCCCCTGCATCGTGCTTGCCCCAGAGTTAATGCTGTTTGGAAAAGTGTTAGCAAAACATTCAAGAGAAACATTGCAAAACCAGTACACTGACTTCCCAGCCTGGCATGTAGGAAAAGGCAAGATGCTTCACCCATTTTAGACAGTTTCAGCCACCATTTGGTTGAAGGACTCTCATCTCCGTGGTTTGCACTGCAGCAGAAACCTGGGTTATGAACCACTCCTGACTAGGTGTCAGAAACACGGGGCAGCACTTACAAAGAAACCCAACCCAAAGCCTACCAGCATCTGGGCGAGTCATAAACCTCTGCACTGCAGTGGCGAGCAGGGTTGTCAAAGAAACCCGAAACTCCTGTTGGTGAGCACGGTCTGGCCGGGCTGGGCAGAGCTCTCCCTGCAGCCTCATCACCCACATCCAGCACCGGGCATCAGGCACGATGGCACAGGACTGCTTCCACCAGCTCTCCCAGCTCACTGGGAAGAAGAAGAGCTCTGTGATATCAGCTGAAGGATCAAAAAGTTTGGAGATGACCCAAAAGCAAGCAGCTATGCACTTGAACGTACACAACGGAGGACCACTCTCTGTATGCAGCCAAAGGGCAAATTGCACTGTCTGAGTCATGTGCTGGTGAATGAGACAGGATTCACCAGATTCAGTCGGACAAAACATTTTCTTCTCTATCTCCACACACTACAGGAGGTGGATGGGATTCAGGAAATGGCTCAAGATGGGGCTTTAGCAATGCTTTGTTAAAAAGGACCTTCATCTCACCATAAAAATAGAAAGCAGTGAAGGGCTTGCAGCCACAGGAGGGTCGGATGGGTCACTGAAGTAGTGTGTCCTCTGACTTCGAAGCCCTTTGCCATCCTCGGTGGGGGGATAACAATTTCCTCACCAGCCCCTCTAGGAAAACAGTCTAATACAGCGTGGGACTAATTTTTTCAAGTATACATCAAATTCAAAGCAATCTGCCAAGACAACACACAGTCCCCAGAGCTGTCCCCTGAGGAGCCACCTCCTTCCTGCAATACACACACCTTGTCCCCTTCCAGCCACCTCCATCCTTCTTTTTGTACAGGCTGGTGGGCCAAGGTAGGGGCAGGTCCAGTCGAGCACCAGTGCTCTTGCAGGGTCAGGTCACCCTGTGTCCCTGAGCAAGAGGCACAGGCCACTTTTCTTACTCAGGTGGTGAGTAAGCATGCGCGTGTTCCTCACTGCAGTGCCTACCAGGGGACACCTGGTGCCCGCCTGGCAGCAACGCTGGGCTTTCAGGGAGAGTCTGAGTCAGTGGGAATTATACTTGGGGTAAACAAAACACTCTACCATAAATAAAGCACCTTTTAACAACATGGTTTGAAAAATTGGGGGCTTGGCATTTAGAATCAGGATTTAACAAATGAGGAGGAGGTTTTGATGTGCATCATCCATAGCAGAGAAGGGGAAGAACTATTAATGTCATAAAGATGCTATGAGGACAAATCCATCTGGAAAGCATTTACATACTGTTGTAATGCACCTATAGACAAATCTGTCATGAAATGACTAATTTGTTTCCCATGACTGATGCTTCTTCAGGAATATTCCACTGAATTTTAATTTCAGCACAGAACCTACACAGTTTTTGCAACAAACTGCAAAAATAGAAAGGTTGCAATTTGTTAAAAAAGGCAACTTTGCTCTAAACAGGATTTTTGTCCCTCAAAACTAATAAAAAATATTTTTTCCTTCAATTTTGATTGAAACAATTTGAAATATCAAAAGCTTTGTTTAACTGGAAAAAAACCCCACCAAAACAACCAGTTAAATAATTGTCTAAGAGATTTTTGAGAAAGAGCTAGGAGCTCTTTTTGTCAATGGCTACCTTCAGATGACTATGGTGGGACTAGAAGTTTGTTCTTTGATCTTGCAAATGCATCCCTGTCATCGAAGTGTGTGAAGTCCTTAGTAGCGAACTTCTGCTTTCAGGTTTGCATAAATCCAGGAAAGAGCACAGCATTACAGCTCAGTGTCAGAGATTAGCAAGGTATCATGTTTAAGCAAAGTGTGATTATTGCTGACCAAAGTGGATAAAGGAATACATGTGAATAAATCAAAGGAGTATATATAATAGTGATAAAAGTAAAATAAAACATAATTCTGACAGTTTCTGAGGAATGAGGATCTATGATTCTGCTTTAGATGAAAATAAGGATTAAGTCAAGTAAATTAAAATGGTATGGATGACAAGAGAATCAAGCCCAGTTTTTTTCAGACAGGCTATAAAGAGCTTGTAGCAGGTTTCATTTCAGTCAGTACTTCAAAATGGTGCAACAAATTTCAGTTAATTCTTAAATGAAAAAAAAAGTGAATCTAAGCAGCAAGAATTAAAACAGTTTAGAATGGACAGTAATTTGGACAGGGTGATTTTCTTCAGTTACCTTGCTCTGGCATACATTGCTGTTTTATTGAAAAGAATACACATGGTTTGAAATCATTGTGTTTTCCACTGAAGAGGAGATCAGACAGAATTCCTTACAAAAATATTTCATATATTATTTGAGCGCTTTACAGCTGCCAGAATCTGCAAGGGTGCATTATCTAGAGTGCAATCAAATGTCACGCTAGAAAAGCACTAAGGCCTTTTTAATTAAAAACGTCATAAAGGATTAAGTAAAATTATATCCGCTGGTTACTGTAACCTTCTCAGAGGGGCACTGGTGTGTGTGTGCTGGTGCCTGTGCGAGCAGGGCTGCAGGGCTGTGCTGGGTGCAGCAGAAGATGAGCGCTGTCACGCAGAGCCAGTGTCTGCAAGGTCCATCTGGGCGTGCAGCCGTGCCCAGGCTCCGGCCGGACTCAGCGCTGCCCGCTGCCCAGCTGCCCGGGCTGGCCTGCACGGCAAGCGTGGGGAGCACGGCCCTTAAACAAGATGGGAATTTCGCAGCGAGGGTGTGATTTAAAAGCTCCCAAGGGCCGTTCCCGCTGGCACCGTGCTCCATGAGCAGGGCTCTGCCCATCCTGCTGCCAGGGCTGCCACAAGAGAGGCAAAGGCACTCCACAGTCAGTGGAGCTCTGGCTGTCTGTGAGAGATGGAATCCGAGGCAGGACATCTGAAAATTGCTCATGGTGGGGTCAGAGCAGGCGGTTGCCCTGAGACAGAATATTCCACCTGCTCCAGCCTCCACAGGAGGTACGGGACAATTACTGCTTCACAGCATCCACTGCTCCCACCCACATGAAGCCGCTGCCTCTCTTCCCACCTCTGAAGCATCAGGAAAGAAAAGCATTTCCAGCTATAGCTTTCTGATGCTTTTCCTTTCTGCCACAATTTTTCCTTCAATACCCTCTTTCTTAAGCTCCATTCATTGAAACTTTTGCCCCTTAAACCTTCCTTTCCCGTTTTTCACTTCTTCCCCCAAGCCCCAACACAGACTGTGCCACCACTCTGAAACCAAGAGTAATACTGAATTTTGCCTTGAAAAACTTAAATTATAAATATTCTGCTGCCATATTCAGAATTCCCACTTTATGTGTGCTTGGCCATTATATTAACCAGTGACATCATGCAGCTTCCAAAAGTAACCACTGGTATGTTAATGCTGACAATTCAGGCATAATATAAGGATGAAGATTTATTCTTTCAAGGCCAAACTGTGGGTTTTCTGTGAAACCCATGCAAAGGGCTGGATAATGTTCCAGTGCCCCAGCAGCTGACTACAAGGCAAGCTGAGTCACTCACAGTATAATTTTTTATGGAGTGTCTGAGTCCTATTGTTCCCTTGCATGGCTCTGGAAGTTGCACCACAATTTAGCCCCAAGGAAGTTTAGATATTTTGAGAAACAAATTGGTGGAGTAGCCTAACTTTTTGTTACAAATTCTTTGAAATGTGTTAGATGTGTCGATACACAACTAATCACACAGAGACTGGTACTCTCTGCTGTGTGTGTATTCTGGATAGAAAAAGTGCACCTTGTCATCCTTCTGCTATTCCATTTATTTATATAACCTTTTACTTTTCTCAGTTTAATAAAATCTTGACCAGGCTGACTTCATCCATGTGCCTCACCAGCATGTTCCCTCAATGCGTTCTCATCTGCATTATATCAGACATTCAGTGTAGAATATTTAAATTAAAATACCAAAAAAAGGTCTTTTCCCAACTGTACATTTTCCACTGCTCCATCACAAAAAACCCTGATGGCTGAAATGAGTGAATTGGACAAATTTCACCTATTACTGTGAGACAAATACTGATTTTTAAGCAGTAGTATCTTCCCTTCTACAGTAAACCAGTTCTTATTTTTCCACCAAAGTAATTTTTAATCATTTTGATTTGCTAAGGTGAGAACGTAATAGACATAAAAACTGCTTGGCACTTATGTTCAGGTTCATCACCTATTACAGGACTGTTTATTTGCAATTCATGTATTTAAAAATATGAACTCCTTGTACTAAATGCCTGCAACAAAGCTTTTGCTTCATTTTTTCTTGTCTGTTGAAGGTAAGCACAACATGCCACAATGCTTGGGTTCAATGCATAAATTAACAACACTTTAATAGCCCTTACAGGATAATATGACACCAAGATTTTTATTCAAACCAGGAAAATTGTTTGTGCTTTGATAAGCAGGAGATTCAGCAGCATTTCTCTGGGACAAACTCTGCACAGGAAGATTTGTGAATTCTGAGCTGATCCAGCCTAGCTTGCAGAGAAGGGGTACAGCTGTTGGAGGAACTGAGGCAGAGACTTCATCTGGATGCTGCAGTCATTGTAAGAGCTGTCTATATCTTGTACAATTCAAACAGTTGCAGTTTAGGAACCTTTGGAAAGCCCCAGAGTTAAAGGTTGAAAAGATCAAATACTGGTTTTTGGAGTGGCAAATGGTGTCTGATAACAGCCAGAGGAGGAGTCTCTGCAGCTTCTTAGGCCATCTGCTCTCCTCCTGGAAAGAGAATTATTTTGTATTAGTCCATTAAACATTCTCAGGACTGTGCTAAGAATTTAATAGCAGCTCAACATGCAGATGTAGCTCAGACCTGTGCCCTATTCTGGAGTAGCAGTCTCTGCTTTCCCAAGAGGTACATGAAAAATATCTGGATTCATCATTGTGGGACACAAAGCATCTGCTGGTCAAACTAAGAATGTGCTTTGGATTGTCCCAAGTAATCTAAATTACCTAATTTAAAATCCAGATTTGTAAATCTCACATCACCATCAGGTTTTTAAATTAATGAAAGGACCTTTGAATTTTATAGGAAATGGAGCAAAACTGGAATTAAAAGCTGCAAAATTTTTCTGTACATGATTAGTTGAAACATGTATGCAGTCTCTGTTATCAGAGATATATGAGCACTTCTCAGTCACTGCAGCACTGAGAGCCAACCCCACTCCACAGACTGAAAGCAAATGTCTTGTGTAGATTCAGTTTTGTCATTTAAGAATTATTTTAAGAAATTAAAAATATTTGAAGTCTTAACTATCTTAATAGATGAAGATAATTTCTGCTTTCTAGTCCAGCGATATTACTGCCAGTATTACACTCTTTCATTACATTAAGCCATAACAGAATCATAAATAAAACAAATCTTTGGCATACGGAAAGCACTTTTCAGTTTGACAGGACTGAAACAAGTTCAGAGTTACAGGTAGTTGCCCTTCCAAAGACAAAGACCATCCTCAGGCTGCTCTGGCTGAAGCATAAAAAACGGCAGCATCAACATGTCCGGGCCTCCTCAGGCTGATAGACTTCCTCACTTGCCAGCTGTCTCCTTGGAAATCTCCTGACATCAGGTGAAGTTTGTGTGCTGATTGTAGTCTAGACTTTGCCTGAGCATCTGTACCACTTCCAAAACAGTTCACCTAGACCTTGGATTTCTACCAACAGCAGCCAATCCAATGCAGACACCTACCTTGGCACAGTTTTGTGCATTTTTTTCATGTCTTTGGTGAAAGATTGGCTTTTGTAGTACAAAGGCTTTTGAGGACCTGCATCAGCAGAACCCAGTAGTGGTAAATACAAGTGTGACATTTCATACCTGCTGTTGAAATGGAGGCAAAACCATATGATGAAGGGACTGTCTGATATATGGGAACACGTTAGGTGCACTATAGTGATAAATTGCTTCCCTGTTATGTCTAGGAGACAGAAGTGATGCACATGCAGCATACTGGCATCCTGTCACTTCTGTTCCCAATGTAGTAGGAATCTGTGAAGCTAACAACTCTTCTTACTTGCTTATGCCAGTGCTGTTCAATATTAAAATGTCAAAAAGAAATAATGTCTTTGCTGTCCATTATCAGTGATTTATCTAGATAGAGCCTTTTTTCATTTTATGACATTTTCTCTTTGTAGCAGCTTGAAACTTTCTAATCATAGGTAACTCAGAATGGATTTCTAGACATTATACATAGTGAAAATACATGATCTGCTTAGAAACTGGTACTGCAGGGATTCTGCAGGCAAAAGCGATGACCATTTTGTAAGCATGTGTAGATTTGAGGTTTGCTTATGCTGAAGGAGTAAAACGCCCCTTCCATCTTACATCAAGCTGGTATGAACACTGAAGGTTGTCAGGTGGGTAAGACTGAGTATGACTGCTCTAACTTCACACCCTCAGTCACAGTGTAGCATTGGCTTTGTCTTTAATGTGGGACTCAGAATATACTGTACCATCATTTTCTTCCCTGCTGTGTCATTAGAGAATATTAATGATATTCTTTTTTATATGATAATTCAGCACAGAGCATGGATGAATTTCTGTATAAGTAATTATATGTTTAGAAGCTGCCTTTCAGTGATTAGACTTTAACCAGTATTGCTGTCTATACTTAATCAATACCCCAGATACCGTCTGATTGTGGAACAAATTCCAGCAATTCTCAGAGTAAAAAACAATGTCACTGCCTCCTGGCTCAGTGCTGACTCATCAATCAAGTTGTGTTATCACTCCTGTACCATAACTCACCTTTGAGCTTCACAACACTGATCAAAAAAAGCTTTGGTTCTTCATATACTTTCTGAATGAAATAATAATGCTTTTTTTTCCATCTTCCCTCTCCCACATTCCAGTGCAGTATCAACCAGGCAGAAATATTTAGCATATTTCCAGCACTAGGCTGTAATTTTAATTTTTGTGCTGCATGCATATCTCTAGACAGGTGTTTTGAAATGTAAATAAAAAGCAGTGTAGTGTGGGACTCAGTACACAAACTGCTGCAGAAGACTCTAGCAGGATGAGAAGCACAACGTCTATCTGTTTAATAGGGCAGCAGGCTTGTGTAATGAGCAGAAACCACTCATTTAAAATCTTTACTGCAGCTCCCTGACTAAAATATAAAACACATTCCGAGGAGGCAGGAGGTGGAATAGCAGAGCTCCAGCATAATGTGGAGGGTAGTGCACAGCAGCTCAGCAAACCCCCTTGGTGATGTACAGAGGAAGGGTGTGACAGGCTCTTCAGCAAGGCAGGAGCCAGCAAAGAGCAGCGGGCAGTGTCTGCTCTAACAGCCGTGATGCCGAGCAGCCACAAGGCTCTGGACGTGTCTTAAACGTGTGTGCTCTGAGCAGGTTTCTAAGCAAGTCATCCATTTCCAGCATTATGTGCCTGTGGTTAAAGGGATTAGACAGTAGTAATCCAGTTCTGGAGGAGATTAACTTACAAAAATAAGAGAAAGCTTCTGCAGTGGACACATTTTTGGCTCTGCTAACTTGGGTGGAGAGTTAGGCTGGGTGGGGGAGGGACAAGGATGAATAACCTCCACTCTCTGTTTATCTCCCCACTAGAGGCCTCTACACAACTGTCAAAAAAAAGCTTTTATTGTCAGCATATTTTTAGGCCACTTAGATGACAAAGTGCAGAAACCAGTTAGGCAGCCTTCTATAGAAGGTGAAGCCCTGTGCAAACACAGCTCCAGGCACAAAACTGCCCTGTAGTTAATGAGGATTTGCACTATTGTCTGGTTGCAGTCCTAGAATTAGTAATATATTTGTGTTTAAAGCTTGATCATGACTTCACATCAGATGCGTTTATGAATGTGATCCCACTGCCCTCAGTTATGCTATTTTAATTGATATTGGTGCAAGCGAGGTGAAAAGCAAGGAGGTACCATGCAAAAACATAATGTAAACAGAACATTTGATTTCTCTGTATATTATATCTTTTAGCAACTGTTATCTTGAAAGCTACATTGAGCTAGCTACATGAGCTCTTTGTCTTCCCATTAAAACAATATTTCAAATGGCTCTTACTTTCAGAAGCTGCTTTTCAGTGCTTCAGCCTTTCCAGGCAGAACCAGTGCTGATGCTAATGACATCAGCATCGATGTCTATCCCACAGACCATAGTAGGTCTCTAATTCTATCAAGAGAAAGACTTGAGGAGTTGGCTAATGTCACCAGAAAACCTCAATGGAATTACAGCTGCAACTGTGGGGGTCTGGAATATTTCACTTGCTGCAGGATGGGAATGAAGTGCTATCACTCAGCAGCCTCTCTACAGTTCTCCGAAGCACTGTCTTATTGAACTGTTCTGAGCAGTGTAGAGAGACGAGGAGAGGATACCTCTGTTACCCCTCAGAGTCAGTGGAGGTGTCTCCTCAGGTTTTGGAAGCCCAAGAGAATTAGGGGACCTCCACACACCAGCCTGTATCCTGGGCAAGCCATGGTTTGGTTGTGAACGACTGGCTTCCAGCAGCTGCAGAGTCATGGTTACAGGAACTTTGCATTGGGAACAGGGGGTTAAATTCATTACATTGTCTCAGATGTTGGGTTTAACACTCTATGTGCCCAAATTTGAATTATGTATATACTGCCAATGTTTTTTCAAGATTTTTTTTGCAGCTGAGGTTGCTCTTTGTCTGTTTCGGCCTCTCACTTGCAGTGAATGAACTTACTTTTTCCCTCCCCATCTCACAGTAGGAATTTTCTGTGCACTACTGCTCAGATAGCTAGAGACTTTCCTGTTCTTCTTCTACTTCTTTCTTCTTGGAAGCTAAAAAACTCATTTCAGATGAAACTAGGACATATGTGTGTATATGTACTCTGCCATGTGACAGCTGCAGCTATACACACCTATGCAAGCCCTGCCAAAAACGTAAACAAAAAAACCCAAGCCCAGTAACAACAACAAAAAACCCCCCCAAACAAAAGAGTATGTTAAATAAAAAAAAGGCATCAGTGTTATAGTTTCATTAAAATCAGAACAAAAAGACATATGGGCTGCATCTGTAGATGTGACCCCATTCTCCCCCCAGGAACACACAGCTTTTTCTTCCTGCTGTAGGCAGAGGTCAGTGATCATATTCTGCTTGTGATTTCTGAATGTCAGCTTCATATTAAACCTTCCTTCTTCCTCCAGATTCTCAACACACATTGCCCAAAACTTTCTTAGCAATGCTACCTTTTGAGGAGCATTATAATACCCTCCTCTGGCCTCCTCCTAGCCTCCAGCACCCAGTTCCATTCAGACTGGCAGAGATGTTATCATGCTTGTTTTCCCCTTCTTTCAATGTAAGTTCTTTCAGAAACTGCTCTTAAAACTGAGTTATGTGCCCAGGCTCCTTAAAATATCACAGATTTCCAGCACAAACTAAAGCTTAATAACACTAATGAACAGAGAGCTTTTATCTTGCTTTTTTGCCAAGTTCAAGTAATATTGCTTAAACCTTCATAATTACCTCATCATTTTATCTGTGATTGCTTAGCATGATGATTTCATGAGCTCTGCTGGGGAAGAGGTAATCTAGCCAAGGAACATTTTCAGGCTATCTGACAGCCTTTCTTTTCAAAAGATGTACTGTTCCTACTGGAGTTTACTATTTCATCCAATTCGTCTTGACATTTTGCTGCTTGCTTGGTGAGCTCTTAAGGAAAAAGATGGTTTAGTCTTTGTCCTCTTTATCTCTACCCTCATCTTGTTTGTTGTTAGCCTTGAAAGCAGAGCAATGGCTATCTATATGCCAAAAGAAAAACAACTGACTTCCTTCTCGGTTTATCTGGCCTGCTTCAAGCTAATTTAAAGAAGTAGCCCTGGCAGGCCATATAAATGAGGATATAAATGGTCATAACCTGTCTAGGGAGACTTTTAAATGCACCTAGCAGGTTTAAGAGCACATATTTAATTGTGCCTAAATCACTTATGTTCTTTTACAAAATTCCTTATCTCCAGTGCTCTCCTGCAGTAAAATAATGAGTCTGCATGGACAAAAGGAGGGAGAGGGGTCTTGGACTCTGAGACTGTTCAATTTCTTTTAAAGATATTGCCCAAGAGGAAGGAAAATTAAGCCTTGAAAAAGAATAGTATATCACAAAAAAAAAATCTTTAGTCATTAAGATGGCCTCTTCTAGGTTGTACTTTAGGTTTTATTTTTCCCTGGCAGCATCTTTTTCTTGCAGACAAAGCATAAATCTTAAGTTTAATATATCTTTTCCAAAGTGATCATGTGCACTTCTTTAACAAAATATACAGAAAAGCATTATATTCCCATGAGAAGCTGCATCACTTCCCATCTGGAAAACTCTTGCAGCTAAACTTGAAAAGATAGAACTGTTTTCCCATGATATTTTCTTTTAAAACATCTCGTGCCAACCTAAAATGGAAATTTTGAATTTTATGACAGACTTTATCTTTTATTTTTAATTATTTCCCTCAGTTTGGAAATATCAGAGCACTTATTGCATTTTATTTTGAGAATGTCAGAAAGTTTCAGTTCAGTAATATTAGAGGATTTCATTTAGACCATGGCAAATCACAGTATAAAATATTAAATACTGTAGATATATTATATAGAGGATAATATTAATATTTAATCCTTAGGTAAGAGGAAAATGCATGAAAACAATAAAGCCAAATCAATTTATTTTAATACCAGTGAAGATCTTTATGTTATTTGAATGAAAGAAAACTCTATTAGTAATTTTGACTTTCTTTTATTTAGAGTGAAAGTTTCAGCTTTGCCAAAAATGCCATCTTTACTCTTGAATATTATCTTCAGTCATGTCTCTCTGTCTCAAAAAGGAAATTATAGAGCTGGTAGTGGCACAGAGAAGGTCAAAGAAGCTCAAAGAAGTGGCGTGGCTGTTGTGATCAAATAAAGGTCTGGCAGCTGGAAAGGGGGATGAGGGACGATCTGGCATTGTGGTGGCCTGGAAGAAGTGTATCAGAACAGATTATTCATTTCCTCTTCCAGTGTAAGAACAAGAAAGACTGGTGGTGGAGTCAAAGTAGGCAAGAGAATATGTTTCCCTGCAGAAATACACATAACCCTACACGTGGAAGGATCAAACACTTACTGAGCATCTGGACGAAATATATGTCAGGCTCAGGGCACGGGGGTGCTGCCTCTGGCTCCGGAAGCTCCTGGACTGTGAATTCCAGAAGCCAGGGGACGGTAGCCAAGTGTCTCCTTATCTGGCCCTCCTTTGGCTGTCTGGTCTTCTTAAAGGGATTCCCAGAGTCCGATTCTGAAAACGTGTGTGGAAATGGCCCTGGCCATAGCAGTTGCTTGTTCTGCATTGTCCCCAAAAGGCCGGGTCCTCATGAAACTGGATCCTTACCCGGCACTGAGGCTGCAGAGAGCAGTTCTGTTACAAAAAATATTCCTTAAGGATGTGATGCAGAGGGCAAGCTGGTCACGCCGGCTCATTTTCAGCCTGTTATCACTCAAGTAATGAGGCAAGCTTGGGATACAGACTTTGGACAGCCTGGAGGGAAGAGCAGCCTGTGTTTAGCCAAATAACCACTGGATGGCACTGTTGTTCCACACAGCTACAGCCAAAAGACTTCATCTGGCAGCGGAAATGTGCCTTGTAAAAGAGAAGTGCAGATGTGGGGGTTTAAGTGTTTAGTGTATTCTCTGTCTTAGTGCAAGGGGCAAATTCACTGCATTTGCCTTTGTGCATGTCCTCACAATTAAATGCCGGCTTTCATTCCTTGGCGTTTAGGTTAAACAGCCTGATTCAATCTGCATTTAGCCACTGCTGCCTGGGTTCTCTAGATTCATAGCAATGAAGAAAATAGTAACTTCATATGTCACACAGGGCAGCTTTACTTACAACATCACTAAGAGGATTAAAAATAAATTGAAGCATATGTCACTTCAAAGGGGGCAAGAAAAGGACATCTGCATTATTTGATGCATTAATGAGAAAGTTCTGCCGAGACTTGATTTGAACTGTATGGGAAATGATGCGATTCGTAAGCTTGCAAGTTAAATGTATTTCAAATGAAATTGTTTCTGAAATTTGTATTTAAGCTAGGTTAAGGGATGCTTGCATTTTAAACTTTGTCTTCTGATATCTTGTTCATAAATTGAGCTTTACCCTTTTAACTTGAGTTTACAATAAAAAAAAAATCAAAGCAATTTAGCTACAAATATCTAAGGCTGCATTTCAGTAGAATAAGCAAGAACAGCTCTCCTGCCTGAGGCAAATCTTATCATCCATGACCATCTGTACAGCTACAAACTAACTACCTCCGGCACTGCAGGATTCTGCAGACACTGGGCTATGGGCTAGCAAGCTAACATCCATCCAACCTGATTCCCATCCCCAGCTCCAATTACTCCCTGATACCCTTGATTCTGTATCAAATATACCCAAAAATGTGGAGGTCCAGTTTATTTTTACCTTTCCCATCTTTACTATGAGGTTGAGGATAAGTAAAGGTCAGTGATGTACAGCTGGATGCTAGAGATGCATGGGCAGAAACCCTCATGAAAAATTCATGAGGAACAATATGAGTTTCTCCATGCCATCTTGGTGCTTCTGGTTTGTACATCTCAGCTGAGGAAGGCTTCTTTGCTTCTGAAGGAAATATGACTTCCAGGAGGCTAATGTTCTGTTTAATGCATTAGCTTTTCCCCTTGGGACTCAGTTACAAATGCAGCTCAGGCCAAATTGATGAAATATCAGTTAATATGTGAATCTGACAGCTTGGAAAGGACACAGCTGCAGTGAGATAGGATAGTTTTAAGGTGATAGAGAAAAATCTAAATATATGAAGACCAGTATTTGCATATGTAGATCTTTCAGAGGGAGACACTGACAGCTTATTAATGAAACCAGGAATAATCAGTCTGTTTTTCCAGAGATGATTTCTTTGCAGTTCATCCTACGGAGAAATTTGGCACAGTACAAAAAACTAGACCTAAACCATAGTCCATTTGCTTTATTGTTAGTATGATACTTTGCTGCACAAAGGTTTCATATTTGTCAACTTTTTCGGCATAAGCATATCACGACTTTGTGAAAAATTGGGGTGTGGACACCTGCCAGATCCTAAATAAAATGCCTTCCATTTGGTTTACCCTGAAACCATAGGGATTGTTTCAGCAGAATGGAAGAAGGCCCAGTTTCAAATTGTTTCCCACATAGCTGTGTTCACAAACATATTTTAAACTCATGTCAAGAAGCCAACAGAAATTCGTCTCTGTGTATGGAACAGCCAATGCAGGTGGCTAAATAACGTATGCAATCAGATGTAAAAATGTTTCCAAACATTGGTCTTAAAAATACATTTGAGTGAAACAGTGTGTCTATAATTGACTGTCACTGTGGATCTCCATGAGGTTTTAGGTCAAGTCCTGCAATCAGTCCATGCAATGGTGGCAGGAGCACAGATCAGTCCTGTGGGTTATACTGGCCTCCTTCTGCTGTGGTATCTTAGTGTGGTCATGTTCTGTGGTGCCCACATGGCTCCCTAGGTGCCTCAGTGTGCCTTGGAATGAGAATTAGCTGTGCTTGGGTTCAGGGTCCCTGGGGAGGCAGTGACTGTGGGGACATCCCGCCCACGGGAAGAACCTGGCACTGAAAGGAGCCCTGCCGAGCCCACTGTGCCAGGGACTGCTGTGCCTGTGTTTGCCAGGGGAGGCAAAGCATGGATGTGTATTCTTCACTGACAACCTGGTGTGTTGTATATGTCCCTATCAAGTTATGTGTTGGGTCAGAAAACAGCTGAGAGCTCTGTATATTGAGGTTACACCCTGCAGATGGAAACATTTACCCTGAATACTACTGGGACTAAGAGAAGCCAGGAAGAGAAAATCCCTCAAACCTGGAAGCTGCCTGTGTGTCTTTGGAGAGGTGGGAAAATCAGAAATGTGATCTCTTTTGTCAGTGTTTCACTGATATTATATAGTGGTATATGAATTAATTAGAAAAGTATTGGAGAGAATTAATTGCATTCAGGTTTCAGAGTAGATATTCCAAAAGTTAGCTTTTTAAATAGAAGATATGATGAAAAGAAATGAGAATTGTTGGGAAAAGAGAGGATAGTATGAGGCTTCAACAGAGACTTAAAGAAATTCCTTATTTCAGGTAAATGGAGAAAAGCAAGAAAAAGTCCACTTGAAAAACAAACTTTGTACTCATGAATACTGGGGCAATTTGTTTACTGAATTATGTCTGAAATAACAGTTTTAACATTTTTAGATTCAAACCACTTGCTTATAATTTTTCCCTGATCCCCTGGAGAATACAGACACTTAAAAAAGACTGCCAAAATTACTAAGGAAATCTTATAAACTATCCCAAACATCTATCAGAAATTGCAAGCAAGATTGCACTGGTGAGGTGATAGAAAAGAAAATAATTATAGAACAGGTCATTTGATGAGAAGAAAATTAAAACATGATCCCAGACAACAGGATTTATAAATTCAGTCTAATTGTGTTATGGTCTAAAGTTGCATCAGGGGAAGTTGAAGTTGGGTATCAGGAAAAGGTTCTTCACCCAGAAGGTGGTTGGGCACTGGAACAGGCTCCCCAGGGCAGTGGTCACAGCACCAGCCTGACAGAGGTCAGGAAGCATTTGAACAATTATCTCAGGCCCATGGTGTGACTCTTGGGGGTGGTCCTGTGCAGGGCCAGGAGCTGGACTTGATGATCCTTGTGGGTCCCTTCCATCTCAGTTTATTCTGTGGTTTTGTGATTCTGTGTTTAACTTCACTAAATGCTATTTAGAAAACTTAGCAATTATTTGTCATTTGAGGAGAACTTCTTCAAGTGCCTCTGTTTTTCAAAAATAAACGTTTTCAAGGCAAGGTTTCCATTAAACTTCTTCAAGCAAAGGGGTTTCCAAGATCAGAGCTGCTAGATAACACAGACCAGGCTTTCAGTCAGTGTGAAAGGGCATCATTTGAAGGCAGCTGGAAGTAATGTAATTTATACCATCTGAGGAGCTCACCTTCTTACCTAAGGTAAAGCAGGAACAGCAGAGCTGCTCTCATTAATACAATAACATGTTTTCTTTTCTTATCTCTAGGCTTTGGTTCTTCATTTCTCTTTAAAAGTTCAAGCTTCTGTCTGAAAGCTGCCTTATTATAGTATTAACAGGAAGGAAAATAGTTGCTTCAGCTTTGGTCATGCTTTCAGAACAACCAGTAAGTGTGCAATAATTTATTTTCGCTACAATCCTGTAAAATGAATTGGCTTTTTTTTCCATTGTACATATGGAGACACTGAAAACCAGGATGAGGTGGCTTCTCTATGGCCAGTTAATAAATCACTGATAAAAACATCCTGGTTCTCAGGATACACTAGGTTTTTTGCCTCAGCTGGTGATTTCAAGTAAGGTTAAAGCAGAAGCCTACACTTAAGAAATTACTTTGCTTTTTAATCCACTTCTGCAGAGGCATCAATCATTACTATAGATTACATATTCTATGCCATTGGCCTTCAAATATAAGAAATTAGCTTCTGCTATGACAGCACAAATCCCCGTTTGACAAAGGGTTATATATTTACAAATGATCCTTAAAGCACTTTTTCACCTGTGTCCGAAAAGGGACATGGTACCAGTATTTTGAATTCTGTTCCAGTTATTCGTTTCATGTGCTCATTTTAGTCTGTGCTCAGAGAAGAAGACTGAATTACCTTGTGTTTTTGCTAGATGGTGCCAGAGTACATTCCCGCTCTGCCCAGTTCATATAACTGGCTGGAGCAAAAATCTAGCTGTTTATTGGAAAAATCCTGCACTAAAGCATGAGCTGTATGGTTCTGCTAATCTGCACTGGTGCCTGGGCATAGCAAAATGCAAAGCTGAGCTCTGTATAAAAGAGACACTGCTTTCTGTTAGTAAGTTGAGCAAATAAGCAGAGCTATTTTTCTTTGTTTGAAATATGAAAGAAAAAAGGATGTACTAGGTTTTGATCCATTAGCTTATGTTTTGAAACTAGTGGTCTAACTAAGCAAATGTTTGTAAAAACAATGCAAGCAACATCTACGTGTCTATAAATTGATGACACATAGTGTACAACTAATATTGATAAGTCATTTCCATTAGGGACTCATAACTTGTCAGGGTTGTTTTGCTTTCTCCCCTCTCTCTTTTTTTTTTTTAATTTTTTTTGTTGCCCTTTTTTTTTTTTTTATTTTATTTTTATTATTTTTGGTGGGTTTTTTTTGTTTTTTTGTTCTACTGCGTCTTCCACAGGTCTGCAAGTAATTAGCATGAGTGAAGAATTGCCAGAGTACAGTTTTTTCTTGATGTGCACATGCCACTGCCATAATATTACTGGAAGTGTAATAATTTAAATGGTGAAACTAATTGCCTAGAAAGTGACAGCACTGAATGTGCTCTTTCATGGACCGTTCATTGTTGACAGTGGCCCATTAGATGTGATATTATGTCAGTTTTAGTAGCTCTGCAAGAGAAACTGTATTGTTATTACTGCACTGTATTATGAAAAATCATCCTTTGCAGGTCTTAGTGCTGAACCTGTTTTTGAAAGGTAAGTGGAGGACACAAAATACAGATCTCAGTTACAGGGGGGGAAGTACATTGCTGTACTGACACCCATTTGCATTGGTGGAGCAGAATAAAACATTTATTGTTCAAATTAAAATAACCAAAAAAGAAAGTCTATTCTGAAAATACTATTCTTCTGGATCAGCACCTTTTTTTGAAGAGTGCTTGGCACAATTTTGGAACAGAGTATAAAAACTGCTTTTTATAGAATTGCGCTTTTTTTGTGTTTTGTGAAGCTGCTTCCAGTTTCAAAGCAACTGGAGAAACTGCCTTCTTTCTCATAGCCTCGTCAACCTCAGAGGGAGAGGGTAGAGTTGGAAAGATTAAGTTCTCCTGAACACCATAACAAAATCCTCAAGCAGGAAGATGACCCCTACATTCTCAGATAGTCTGTGCATGGACAGATGGATGAAGCGTGAGCACAACTCACCTTAGAACTGAAGCCTGTATTAAAACAGCTAATGAACTGTACAAAGGGAAGCAAATCAGGCAGACACTGTGTACAGGGCTAATACATTCTTACTGCTTTATAAATATTTGTATTTTTGAAGATTAATGGACTGAAATATTTTAGAATGAGGTCTGTTGTTTATCCATGAGCTGCAAACACGAGAGATAGCTGCAGTGTGAGTTTCCCCATACCATCCTGTTAATGACCTCAACTCTGACCCTGGAAGTCCTCTTGAGGGAAAAGGGGAAATTTGGTCCAGATCATTTATGGCCATTTCCTGTGTAAAGCTGTGCAAGACACACACTGCTGACATTGCAATGTGAGCTACAAGCAACTGCATGATTGCAAATTTCTTAGGGCCTGAAAACTTGGATGAACTAGAAACTGCAAAATTAAAAGCCCAGAAGTTTTCAAACTAAATGCTGATCCTTGCACCAGTACAAACACTGGATCATCCTTAATGATCTGAGAAATACACTGTGTAGCTTAACCTGAACTGAATTAACCCTTGACTGTACCTGTATTCATGCAGTGATTCAGTTCCTTGTCTTAAACATTCTGCCAAGAATTCCTGCTAAGGTGTAGTGCAAAGCGAGACATTTAGTTCAGGGATGGGAAGAGCATTGGGAGAAGGTTAGGTCATGTCTGCTGCAGGGAGATGCCAAAGAAGAGATTTTATTATCAATTGTAGTTTGTGACTTGTTGTTTGACCACAGGAGAAGAATGAACACAAGCAAAACAAATCAATACTTTTCATTACTATCTGAATATGTGTTTCACTCAGATATGAAATGCATCTACTTTATGCCCTTTATGGCCTATTTTTTTCAATTGTGGTAACATAGTCAGGTACCCTGACTGACCAACAAGAAATAGTTCATTAAGTGGTGGTAATTTAATTGATTTTCTTCACTAATGCATATCTTAAGATAGACTACCATTACAGGAAGGGTCCAGGAGGTGGTTGATCCACATTAAAACCATATGATTATGCTCCAAGTTTCATAGTTTTACAGCCTGACCCTAGCCACGGCTGGATTCCATGGTGGTGAAGCGGCATATGCTCTACAAACAAAGGGGCAAGAGGAGATGAAGGAATATTTGTAGGAATTCCCAGAGGGTGGGGACTAAGGAGCATTAAAAAGTTGGAAGAAAATATAAAGATACAAAGGTTTCTTGCTACGGTCCTCAGCACTGTAGTATCCAAGCTTACACAACCAATAATAGATTTGTACTTCCTCTGCACCTTAGGGAGAGAAAATAATTTTTCATGTTTTTGAGGTAAGGAACTATGGAACGGGGTAGATTAACTCATCTTTCCAGTGTCTCCTTTGATTGACCCTGAATTCAGCCTGCATGTATGCAACCTGACTAACACACTCTAATAATGATGATATAGATCCACCTTTTGTCCTGGATGGAAGTTATCTCAGGACCAGAAGTCTTGTACCTGGAATATTTATAACAGGAACTCTATTGTTCTGCTGTGACTTTAACTTTATGATTTAGAGAGTGTAAAGCACTAATAAAAGAAGACAGCCCATTTATGTGGATCATTTTAATTTAAATAATAGCTGAAATACAAGAATAGTATTATAGCTGCAACTATGCATAAAGAAAAAATTGCAAATTATTTAATAACTTTTAAGACAATTGGATATGTCATTAGGGGCCATTTTTCAAGCAGAAGTTTGTATATAATTAGGTTGTGCTCTCCAAGTTAGTGTAACGAGAGAGAGAGAGAACACACGGACGTGCCTGGTAGTGGTGACTGATGTGGTCTTGGACAGACGGGAGTGGGGCAGAGTGATAGAGACATTGCAGCATTTCTGTGTGCTTTCCCACAACACTTATTCTTTTTCTGTTACTGCTACAAAGACTGGTCTTTGTACATCTTGATTTACCTGATCTTGTTTGACAGGATGGGGTTAAACCACCTGCAGACAGATATCATCTGCATTTGACTCTTGAAATGTCAAGGCAGGAAACACATTCTGGAAAGAAGCACTGCTCTGGTTTCCTCCTTCTCACTTTTGAAAATGTGTAATGGTCACAAAGCTCATTGCATCAATAAGAGATGGGATTTATGTCAACACCAATAAATAAACACAAAGAAATTATCAATCTTACAATGATTTTAGGACATGGTCAAATAGCAAAACAAATATTTCTTCATCAGTCTTTTAGCCATGAGCTTGACTGAGTGAAATGTTGAACCCTTGGGTGGGACTGCAATGAGGGTTGATCAAGTCAGGTCAAAAAGATTGAAGTTTTCTCATTCTTTTGAATTTCAATATTTAAAAGTTATTTTATTTCTGTCTTGATACATGAATGAAACAAACAGGAGCAAAAATTTTTTTAAAAAGAGGAGGCTTTCCTCCTCTTGCCACAAAACATCCTTCCTGACCCTGAAAAAATAACTATTTATACAGCCAGAAAAAGGAAGAGAAGGCAGAAAGGAAATTGGGGTGGAAAAGGAATAAGGAATGAAAACAATTGGTGAATATTTATTTGGGCAGGTTTGGTATAGGGATTTAACACTTGCTTCTCTTTCCTTGTTTTCCTGAATAAGATGGTGAATTTATTAGAGACATGTCCACATCTCTGAAAAATGTGTTTTCATGTTAAGTTACAACAGATTTTCAATTCTTTAATATTTACATATGCAGTAAATAACATAGCCTCCTATTTCGGTGCCACAGAATTGGTCTCCAGTGTGGATTTTATAACAGCAGATTTCCTAACCTCTTCAATAAAGCGTGGCCTTTTGTATAAAAAGAGGAAGAATCCCATGGTATTTAAAATCTCTTTCTTTTGACCTTTCTTAGGGGTACATGCGATTTGCAGCACTGTATAATGTGTTAGCAGCAGGCAAGACTACATCTTGAAAATCGTTCAGAATTGATAACGTGTCCCTATGCACATGATCCTCATATACAATTTCCCTTTTCAAAGGAAGCTGCTAGGAAACTGTGTCTGCCATTTTAAAACTGACAATAGTGATGCTTTTTTTTTTTTTTTTTGTTCTAGGGGTTTTTAAAGGTTTCAGTGCTCAAAATATTTATAAAATAACAAATTAAGAAGGTAATACTGCTGTGGGCTACAAAGAACAAAGCAGGGGCCAATGCTGCCAAAGCATAAAAGATTCCCTAATCTGTATATCTGAGTCAACTGGCTCCGTGACTGTATCTGATAGGCAATAGGCACTGCTTCTCCTTTTCCTTTCTTTTTAAAAGGATTTCAATACTCTCTTAAGCTTTCATATGAAAAATCCAGAAGCAGGGCGTACGTCAAGGATAAAAAGGTATGATAGAAGAAAGATACCTTTCCATTTTTATTGCTAGCATTTCTTTTTTTCTTTTGTAAACTTTCTCTGTCACAGGCAGTTCCATGAATATACTGGCAGTCCAGTTCTTTTTAACAGCTTTCATTTGAACTGATTCATGATAGATTTATATGGTCATAGATTCTTCATGCTGAATTTATTCTTTAAATTTCTATAAATCAATGCCATTGCTATAAGAGACAGCTCCTGACAATAGACTTCCCTGTTCAGGACCAGCATTTAATGTTTTGTGTGTATTTGTGAGTTCCTCATAAAAGAACTCTACTCTATGCAGTATAAGAGAAAACCAGTACTGAGTTTTCTTCTTTGTAAAAAAAAAATCACTAGAAGGAACAATTCATGATAGAAAAATGACTAGCTCGACAGCACATAAGATTGTTTTATGAAAACATTTTAGCACTGATAACCACATCTTAGATGCAATCCACAGCTGATGGCAAGCCATCCTTGTATCTGTTCCCACTGCATGTAATTAGCTTCTAACACATATCCACATCATGCGTTTTAAATCTTCCTTTCATCTTTCTACTGCAGTACTGATGTCTCCAGCAACGGATTCTTAAGCAAGCATTTTATGACAGATGCTCTACATAGTCGTTTTATATCTGTGGCATCAATAAAGCAATAAAACTTAATTGGTTACTTCAGCACAGAGAAGCATATTTCTGACACCTTGAAGCTGCAGATTGACAGACAGGTTCACTGAAGGGGAGAGGAGGTAAGAGAGGGTGGGTCAAAGCTGGTATTGCTTTGTGAATTACTTCTTAGGGTGCTGGCTTGGCAATCACTCTGCTGATAGATGAACCTTACCTCATTGAGTTCAGTAATGTTGGCACAACTGTGATGTGCCCAGCCAGACCAGCACAGCTGAGTGCAGCTCAGTTGGAGCTTCTGAGGTCTAGGTTCTCCCTGGCCACAGACCCCTAGAAAAACTTTTAACCTCTTTAGCTCATTAAGAAATTTGCTAATATAGATGAGTCAGTGGGACCTCTGTCCTAAAGTGCAGAATGCTGTAGGTGATGGTAAGCACCAGATAATTGTAATGGTGAACCCAAAGCCCCCAAGCATGCTGATTCTGGTTGTTTGATGAAGGTACAAGCCTTCCACCATTCTCTATAAAGGGTCTGTGCTCCTCCATGTGATGATCATGTTCATACAGAAGAGCAGTCCTGGTTGTTCAACAAATACGGCAAAGATGGTTACACATAAAAATAGCATTCAAGGCATGAGCTGACCTACTCCAGATCATGAAGCAGCATTGTGCTTATACTTCTGTAATACTTGAAAAAATTTTGTTCTATAATTTTTTACATGGCAGTACAGGTGTCTTCTATATGATATTAAAGTAAAAGTCCTGCTATAATTTTGCAAATATCCCTAGTGGGCTCTCTGATTAAAACCAAAACAAAGCAAACCAAACCTAGGAAATTTATTTTCTGAATGATGGAAGGAAATGAGCTTTTCAATGAATGTATATCATCCCATCCTCAATTTTTTTCTTATGTTAATAAATTACCAGGATTTTATTATTTCCTGTTCATTTCTAGAGAAAGAAGATGAAAAAGAAATGTGGATAGAATCAAGCTGATTTAGAGATAGTGACTGGAAAGTTTAATGCACACAGACTTATGACTACAGTTTATGGCTATTTCTTGTCTCCAGTAATCAGCTAACTTAAGTCATGTATTATTCAGCAATGTTACTTGGGTTTTGATGGGGCTTCTGCAAAGGTTGAGGTTGAAGTTAGGATTTTCACACTACGTTAGCACATATCGTGTTGCTGCTGAATATAGATTCTCTTTTTGGCAAATGCAGCTGGGAAAATTGCTCACATAGTCCTGAACTTCTATGACACTTAACTTCATCTCTGACCTCAAGCATCATCTGTTTTCACAACCCTTTCACTACTTTTGTTTATTGAAGTGTGCACTTGAACAATGTCAGAGTGACTGAGCTCTGGGCAAGAAGACCTGAAAAGAAACAATTGTCCTCTCTTGCTTGGCAGAGAGGACAGCATGAGCTGGAAGTGCAAAGACTCACTTCCCTGCTGCTTGCATGGGCCACAGGGACTACAGGGGAAAACTAAAGAGGAGCCCAACCACTACTGTGTTCTACCTGATCGTCTCCCTCACTTCTTTTCCACCATGCCTCTCCCTATCCCTTCCTCCCACCAGCCTACACTACCACTAGCTTTGAAATGGAGAGTTGGATGATAAAGCAGACCCACAACCCTGCTGGAGCCTCTGCAAGTCCATGGCTCTCCTGAAGGGCTCAGAAGTTCAGCAGATGTTGCCAGCACCACGGGCTTTCTGCAGCCCCTGAATGGGAATGAATTGCAGCTCTTGATTTGAAGCCCATTTTTAGTGGCAATGGCTTAAGGGTCTTTGCACCAGCTGATTTTCTTGTGTGCACCCATGTGACGTTCAGTGGAATGGCACTTTTAGAATGGTGTCTTTTGCTCTATAAACTTCTGAAAAAAAATTTTGCGAGGACTGCACATAAATGAGAAAGTATTAAAAAGCATGTAGATCTCTCAGTGAGAGATACAGAAACATTTTAGTCAATGGCTTGTGACAGTCTGTGCTCTTACCCTGTGCCACAACATTCCCAAACAGGTGTTCCCTTCAGCTGTGCAGCTCTTCCAAAGCAAAACCTTTAAAATAAGAAAGCACGGGTCAGAACTTGATTTCATTACTATGAACAGGACCAGGGGCTGTGATGTTATTCACCAACCATCTGAATAACTAGATAAAATTGATGGTTCCCTTATGGTTTGATTAGATTTTTTGTCAGTTCTTACAGTGACAGATTTAGAGAAAAGAAATAAAAAGAAAATGTAATGTAAAAATCAATAGTGTGGTGGGGAGGGAATGCAGACTGGGAGGTTTTGCATAGGGGGTAACATTGTATTGAAATGTTTAATTTCTTCTTTTATCCTTTTATATTTATTAACATTTAAACAGACTTCTAGGGATTTTTATCTTTTATAATGACTACAGCTCTTTTGCTGAGCTCATTTCCATTACACAATGTTATTTCAGCTGCTAGGCAAGAAGATAATGTGCCCTTCATTAAAAATAGCAAGGAAGAGGAGAGTAGCACACCCCCCTTAACAAGCATTTCTTGTCCCTTATCTTTTTTTTTTTTCCTCTCTCTTTCTTTTTTCCCCCCTTAACATGCAGCTCAGATCTTTTGTCTGTGGAGAAGTTTGATTATGCCTTAATCCAAATGGCCAGTTCAATCTATTTTAATCCAATTAACCAATTCAAACTATGCTGGGTGTCATAATCCATTTCTTAATCCAATTAGCTGTTGTGTTCTGACTGCGGGTGAGGACTTTGCAGAGTGGAAGCTGTTGTTTGTTTTCAGTTTCAGAATGCAACATGATGTTGCAAGCTAGTTCAGACTGCTTCCCTGGTAGCCCAAACAAGGAGTGAAAGTGAGAGATGTCAGCAGCATTTGCATCCTTCCTGGGTTTGATCTATTTTATCAATAATTAAAGTGAGTAGGACTTGATTCTCATGATCAAATTGGATTTGTCTCTTTGATATTTTCTTTTCATGAAACTGAATTTAAATATACCACTTGCTGGAGACAGGCAAAAATGACTTGTAAATTCAGCTGGTTTAGCTTGGGGTGCTCAGCTTGAGATAGTTCAAGGCTTCTCTGTATTTTATGAAAATCAGGCCCCTTTTAAGGAAATGCAAAGTGACTCTCTCAGTTCCATAATCAGTTGTGAAAATCTTGCCCTTTGTATTTTGCCTTTTCAAGCTAATAGGCTGAGCAGTTTACCCAGGGAAGTGCAAGCTTGGATCTCTTTGAAACATACCAAATACTTTCCTGTCTAAGCCTGAATATTTATGAACATATATTGTAATTTCAGCATTATCATCAATTCTCACTGAGTACTAATTTTACGAGTAATATTTAGTTTTTGCTTTTACCCAACATGGAAGAAATACAGAGATTTTCAGAGTTCACATATTAGGGAGCTACTGACTGCATGATCTACAGTCAAAGGTATCATGGTGGACATAGTCTTTCCAGGGCTTGCTTTGTTAAAGTCCTATTCAGCTTTAAGGCAACTACACTTTCCAGTTTGATTTTCCTTTACACAAGTTGCACAATCTGATCTGAAAAGGACTTGAAGTTCTTTTCTATGGAAAATCAGAGGAAGGGTTAAGTTGCTTTTGGGCTGTTAAAAACTCTCCTCCACATACTAAATCTGTGGTGTAAATCTGTACCTGAAACATGAACCAAAAACTGCTGAAGTGTACACCTCAACAATATATACTTCTTTTACAAATATTTCCTTGATTCTGGCATCAAAGGATATATGCCTTAACTTCATTACAGTGATATTTTAAAAACAAGTTTGAATCTTCTTTTTTCCCCAGCTTGAGAATCACAGTATTTTATATATAAATTATGTATATTCCACAGTAAAAAAACCAAACCAAAACAAACCAACACAGCCCACAAAACCAAAAAAAAAAAACTATAGCAAAGAAAAAAGAGATTAATGTAGCAGGCAAAACAAAAATTACCTCTTAGAATTTCAACAAGCAGGTGGCTTTTCTATCTTATTGTCATACTTTCTATAGTTATGACATTGATGTTTTTTCATAATGAGTCTAAATCACATAGAAGGGCTGGAGACATGGAACATTTAATTGCACAAAGCTGGTCATGAGATTGGTGAGATATAAGAACATGGGAAAACATTACATGAAATCATCAATTTACAAATAAAAATAGACTGTTTTCACCAATTATTTTTTATGTTAATGGAGAATTGATTAGGTGCTAGGTCTATTTGGCATCTAAATCAGGAATTCTCTGAGGAGCTGAAGGCAACAACATTCTGGGGACCTCCATGGATCTTGAACAGCACTCATGTTTTTTCAGGATCATACCATTGGTCTGTGAGGATAGTGGAGACTTGCTGAAGTGATGAGTGGAGTTCAGCTCCAGATCCAGAGTCATAAATTAGATGAATGCATAGGTATCTATGGGCTGTGGACCTGCATGTGCCTGTAAACTGGCCTCAACACACATGGCAGAGATAATTACAAAGGCTATTGGACAGAACCGTAATGAGCAAGTAAGAATTTGAAGCCCATAAAGGGAATGTGTCTTTTGGCCATTGCTTTGTGGTGATGTTTACATGAAAATCCTCCATTTCCTTCAGATCATACAATGTCCTTCTGCATTGCTGAAGCTTCATAAACAAGTTATTTTCAAGAAGAATGTGCAAGGACACAGTAATGGAGGTTAGCTGCAGCTATGAATTTTATGAACAGTTTGATGAAAACCACATTAAATGGCAACATCAACCCACAAATCAGCTTTGCAATGCTCTTACTCCAATCTGGTGTTGAGGGTGATTCACAGTGAATTTGCTTTTCATGGCCACCATTTCATGCAGCATCATTTATCAGCATACCAGGCTCTTGTGCTGCAGGAAACTTTGGCATGAGGTTTTAGCAGTGTTAACAACTAACATTTTTACAATGCTCATGTTAGCAAAGTAAGTACTGTAAATAACATCACTAAGACTACAGTAATTGCCCTTTTTGTAATGTGCCTGTCTCACTGTGCTATCACCCAAATCATAAAGCTGTCACATCCTCTCCATACATTGTCTTAGAACAGTAGCACAGTTCTACTCAGACCAAAATGGGTCAAAACACAGCTAAAAGTGACCCACAAGCACTGGAAGAGCCGGATGGTACAAGGAAGAAAGAGTTCCCTTATTAACAGGAAAAAAAATTCTCTCTTGAGAATTATTCCTGAAAGAGATATATTAGGAAAAGTAAAGGTGAGGACCCTTAGAATGTAAAATATTAGGTAAAACAAAGCACAGAGCTTTGGGATTTTTTCCTTCTTTTGACAAAGCAAGAGTATCCCAGAATCCTGTGGCTCCTGTAGTCTGAATGAATGTACTCCTTTTTGAGTCATTCACCGTAGCCTGGTTTGCAGTTCTCCCAGGCAGAGGCTGGATCTCAAATACAATTGGACCCTGATATTCTGTTGTCCCTTCCCTGCAGAGCACCAAGGTCCTTCCTGTACTGGGAACTCACAGAGCTGCATTCAGAATTCCAGGTAGGATCTCACTAGAGCAGAATAGGGGGGCAGAATCTGCTCCCTCAAAGTGCTGTTCACACAAAAAGCTGACTGAAAGCCTTCTAGAAGAGTAATTTATTTAGAAGTAAAGCATCAAATAAAGCATTAAATATTTAAACCACTAAATGTGGCATATATTCATATGAAGCTTTTCCCTACAGCTTGCTATGCTCTTGTTCTGGAAAGGCACCAACATCTTAGACTTTTTCTATAGAAACTGTTTCTTTCTTCCTCTGCTTAACCTTTCAGTCTGTTTCCCTAGCCCTGTTCTGAGGAGGATCCCCTTTTCTTCTCAGGAGTCCTTTAACTACTCATTACCCTTTACATTTTCAAGTTCTAAACTTGGAAAAATAAACATATATCTTATTAGTAGATGGGGTGCCATGTACTTGAGGTTAATAATTTTGCCCATTATTTTTGAAGAGCTGGAGTAAGTATTTGTTCTGGGAAGCCAAGTGTTGCTTCCTAATTAGTTTTCTATGCATCCCACTGTAATTTAAATCAATATACTTACAAAGGAAATTCCTGCACTCAGTTGAATATGTAAAGCTTTCACTGTAATGCTACTAAAAATAGTCACATTTTTTGATTCTAAGAAATGAGATCAAAATAAGTGCACTTCAGCAGTAAACAATGAAGGGTTTTTGGTTTTTTTAATCATCTGAAGGCAGCATTTTATCCCTCTTTTGTGCAAAGAGAAGTTGATGACCTTGCCACAGTCCCTTGCTGTGGAATAGAGCCCCTTTGCCCTGTCAGTAGAAATATGTGTGTTTGGATCCAGAGGTCCCACGTTTCATTCTTACTGTTGATAATTTATCTTTGCTTGCAGTGCTACAGCTTACTCCTTCCATGCCTCAAGATGCATGTAGGGAGAATCTTTTAAGTTTCAGAGCAAACAAAACTGAACAATATTTGTTTTAAAATCTTTATTTCTTATGAAAATAATAAACAAGCCCACATGGGATTTTTTTTTAATAAGAATAGCACGGGAAAGAACCACATACTTCACCAGTTCACATATAGCAGCATACTAATGTCTAGGTTAGAAAAATCTCCAAGACACCTACTAGGACATCACTACAGGATATCTACGAGGTTTCTAGACCACAAAACTCCCCTGAAATTCAGCACATTACCTGAATAGAAAAATAAACCGCTTAATTTTAAAATATCTGAGAAAGAGTACAAAAAAGAGGAGGAAAACCTCTTCTATCAAGGAACTACTGAATTCCTGCAATTTGCATTCTTTATATAATTTTTAGAGAGCCTGAGTTTGGTGGAAAGAAGTAGCATGAAAAATAGTCATGTTGTTGTTTAATGAGAATTTTTAGCCCGAACATTCTCCAGAAGGGTTATATGCCAATATTGCAACACTTTGAGCTTGATTAAGGTGTCTAAACATTAATGTCTAGGTTTCTTCAGAAGCCTTGGGCTATAAAAAACATATATAGGCCTGCACATATGGCAGAAGCGTAGATGAAACCAGGAAACGCTTCTGAACCAGCAGCTGTAGGATACGTAGGACACTTCAAATGACATATAATAGATATTAAGTTACACTTAGGATAATTATATCCTATATATATATATAGCATACTAGGTATAATTGAAATATGTAATTGAGTCCTTTATGTCCTGCTGTAACTGTTGGTAAAATAAAGAAAAAAAAATGTACTGAATATGAAAGAAATACATATCTGTATAGACCCGTGGCTGGAACAAGAGGAATAACTTCCTCAGATTTCAAAAGAAACGAAGTCAACCTCTAACATGGTTGAACAAATAATAAGTAGCACAAGTGGTTCTCTAGCCTTATTCAGCCATACAGAATGTCCACATCAAAACTGGTTTTCTACATCTCTCTCTGTTTAAAATTAAATTTTTTTACCATGATTTTATTTAGCCAATGAAATATGCTTTTAGTAATGTAATTTTGTTGTGTGACATTGATGCTGGATATTCAGAATTTTAGCTTTTCTGTGATGTTGGTGAGATCTAAGTGTTGGATGACCAAGCAAGTGTAGAAAAGTCAACTAAGCTAATTATCTTTTGGGCAAAGATTGGAGAGATTATATGCAATAGAGAAGACTGGAGAATCTGAGCAGGTTTTTCTTGCTTTCAGCTGTAAAGCGTGTTCAGAGACAGGGTATTGTGAATAGCTATGAATAGAAGGCTGCTTCAGAAAATAGCATGAAGGTGTTGCCCAAGCAGTTGCAATCACCATTAAGTCTGAAACAACTTTCCAGGTAGCTTAATTTAACTTTCTGAGGTCTGTGGATGGGCTTGTGATGGTGTTTATTGCTGACAACTAAAACCTGAGCTGGCTCTTTTCACCCTTTAACAAAGGGACTACATGTGTAAATACAGTACATAATACACACTCTTAAAAAGGCTGGTTAGGAGGTGAAAAAAGAAAAGAAAAGAAAAGAAAAGAAAAGAAAAGAAAAGAAAAGAAAAGAAAAGAAAAGAAAAGAAAAGAAAAGAAAAGAAATAAAAAAAAATCTGCATATTCCTGTCCTGGTGGATGCACTCTGGGCCTGGTGGAAGCCTCTGAAGGAGAAAAGATAAGGCAATTCCTTCAGGAAAAGAGCCCAAAGAAAGATCTGACAAAATCTTCTGCATATGAAGTGGGGATACAGGCTGAAGATAGGTCCAAAATAGCAGCCTTGGGAATTGGATTGTTTTGAATGCAATATTAAATCTTAGCCCAGTGCCTGGCGTGGTTTGATAGTCAGGATGAGCCAGACACCATTCCAAATAAGCGGTTTGCATGTGGAAAGTTTGCAATTCAGAGACCAGCAGAAATGAGCAGAGCTGGGGTAGATCACAAGAAATGCTGAGTTCAGGCAGGCTGGGGATCCATCTTGTGTGGTTTGTGGAACGGTCTCCTTTATGTTGATTCAATGAAGACGAGTTGACAAGGGATAAAAACTGATAAAAACAAAGTAGCTATTACACCTTTCACAGAATGTGTGAGAGCTTGGGGTAGGGAGAGAAGGGTATATATGGTTATGTCTCTGCTTGTTTAATGAAAAATCCACAGAGTATAATAAACCTCATTTCCATGAAATTAGCATCCGGGTAAGGCTTTGTAGGATCTAAGAAAGGCACTTTGTTTGAACACATAGGGTATCAAAATTCTCATTTTAAATCTTTAATTAACTTTTCCCCCTCTTCATTATCAATCACTTACTTCAACTATTCATAGCCTCAGTAAGCTTCCTCTGGTGGCTAAGAGATAAGACATTTAAGAAATAAAAAGTCAAAGTCTGTGTTGCTTTTATTTGTATTGCATTTGAATTTGACCAGAATGCTTTGGGGTTTTAATCAAAGATTTGAGTGAAGGGAGTACTAAATCTGATTTGGTTATGTACTTCCTGGGGATGAAGAATAGGAGTGTTCACATGTAGTCTCCGAATGAAAGCTAGATAAACATGCGCAGACCAAGATTTTAATGTCATATAATGCACACGAAATTTCTCTGGGTACTGTTTTAACAGATTCGTATGAAATCTCTCAGGGTGTTCTATTAACAGATGCAACCTTGGAATGAGATTTAGGAAATGGGGGAAGTTATTGTCATATGACTATCAGTGAATAACAGTACTTGAAAAAAAACCCCAGTGTTTGTGTTTATTTTGGTAATTCATGTACACTCTCTTAGCAAGTAAATATTGTAATTTTTTAATGCAAAAAAGCCCTTTTCCACTATATCATGTTGTTAATTTCCTTGCTCCATATCTATTACAACTTACAAGTCTGATTTACTAGTGTGCAGTGTAGAGATGTAATATTTTCAGTCTTGAAAATCTTGAAGACCCCGTGGAGAACCTTGGTAAAATCCTGGAAGATTACTGTAGTCAGATGGAGAAAAATGCAAGTACAGCAGCTGACTTCAAGGAGGCTGTGATCTATGAGGGTCAGGCATGCAAACTGAGATCTAGGATATGTTGGGAAATGTAATTTCAGGAAAAATTGGGAAGTACTATTACCAGTGTAGTATTCATCATATGCTGCAGTTAGGCAAATAAATTAAACAGGACCAAGACATGAGCCAATCAGTAGTGCATGGCCATCCCTACTTTCAGCTGCTAGTACAGCCCTTGTCTGGTTTTGGTTCAGGCCAACCAGCACTTCCCAGGCAGTGCCTGAGCACAGCCCAGGGAATAATGTGGGTTGGGAACGAGTCTCAAGACAGTGCTGAAAGCCAGGGGAGTGCTTGCCCGTGCAGAAGTGAGCCATGCCACGTCAGCTAATGTCCTTCACATGCAGCTTATTTACCAATACAGATGTGGCCATCTCAGTGAAAATAATTCATTAATTCAAATTAAATGCTTCTGATCATTACAGTCAGGAAAGTTGCATTCAGAGACCCTGCAGATGAGAGATACTGGGATGACCAAGGAATTTCAGAATTTAATTTACAAAAAAAGGATTAAAGGAGCTTGGCTGGTTTAATTTCACAAGAGGTTTACCTAAAAATAATGCATATCAGAGAAGTAAAAGATGTATTTTCAGTGAAGAATAGTATTGGTGTAAGAACAAATAAATTCAGATAGTGGCCATGAACATAGTTTTCACACAAGATGAAAATTATAAGAAGTTTTTTTGTACTCTCTGCCAGAATGAATGCTCATTTGAAGCAGATTTCCATTTGGAGTAGTGGACAGAAGGTAAACATTGGGTTCAAAATGGTAAAATCATGTCTGTGATTACACAGTGAGATTGGTACTGCAAAACATGCCTGGATTAAGCTAAATGAATGAGTCCTTTCAGTTTTCAGCTCCATGGTATTGGATTTTAAAACAATTGGTCAGCATATGAATTTTTAAGGCCAATTTGTGAGGGAATAATCTTGAATAATATTCCACATTTAGACTCAAACCACCAGCTGAAAATTTGACTACAGTAAAATTTATAGTTCCATGTAGTCATTTTGGAAATGCAGTTACAACTTCTGTAAACATGATTTTTTAATTGTGCTTAACAATAAATTCTCTCCTTGTTTTAGCAACTGCTGAGAATTCAGTGTTCACCAAACAAAATGCACCAATAAGTTCACAACTGGCAATTTCTCTATACAATCTGAAAGTATCTTTCTAAAAATCTCATCCTTTTCAGTTTTGTTTTCTGACTGGACCTTTTATTTTGATCTACAATGCAGACAAATATTGTAACCAGGGATTATGGATTAATGAAATGGGGTGAAAAGTACTTTTTAAAATAAAAGTCTTTACCATGGCCTTCTCTACACTCAGGTCTAAAGCACTGTCCATGACCAGGAAGTCCAATAATTTATTTATTTTTAAATAAATAAAGGAGATTTCTAGATAGTCACTTTAGGAGCTTGAACCTTAGGATAAACACTACTGCACTATGAGATGTGCAACAAAATTTTTCTAGACCGTAGCCCAGTTTTCTTGAAGTAACTTGAATTAGGTATTGGTAGATGACATTTAGCCTTGGAAAATTCATCAGAACATGAATTTTCAGCTCAAATTCAGAAGTTCAAGAGAACATCTTTGCACTGGAGAAAACCTCAGTTGAATCTGTTTCTTGCAGACCTGTTATTGGAATGGAAGGACAATTTTGGCAAAGGGATAAATGAACACAGTCTTAAATTCAGAGGAATAATGTATAGTTCTAGTCACAATTACCAAACGTGCTTATTGTTAGAAAACAGAGAGTGCAATAATCCCTTGTTTATGGAAAATTGGCACATGCAGCGTATAGCTCATGACATAATTTATAGAGTTTTCTGTGGAGTCCTGGTAATTATTACTGAACTATTCATTATTGATCTCATTTGGAATGTTAATGAATTTAAATCCAGCTTGTTGAAATGCAAAAACAACCACAAAAAATCTATTGGTTTTGGGCAATTCTGTACTCATTGAAGCCAATGGAAATGTTCCCACTAATGTCAAGAAATACTAGATCTATCTGAATGTGGCTCCATGGTTGTTTTTACGCCTGCTGTGTTACTGTTTAACTCCATGATGTCTTTAGTAGCTTGTACGTGACATGGTCTGTGGCAGCATCCCTAGGCCTGCCTCATCCATAGGTAGTACCTGAAAGAAGGCTGCAATAAAGACAGAGAGACACTACAGACAAGGGCATGTAGTGACAGGACAAGGGGAAATGGCTGTAAACTGAAAGAGAATAGCTTTAGATTAGATACTAGAAAGAAATTCTTTAGGGTGAGGGTGGCGAGGCAATGGCACAGTTTGCCCAGAGAAGTTGTGGATGCCCCATCTCTGGAAGTGTTACAGGCAAGGTTGGATGGGGCTCTGAGAAGCTTGGTCTAGTGGAAGGTGTCCCTGTCCACAGCAAAGAGGTGGAACTAGATCATCTTTCAGGTCCCTTCCAGCCCAAGCCATTCTGTGATCCTATGACTGTCAAAGCTTTAACAACGCGAACAACACGTTGACACTTTTGGTCACTGTCAGAAGGGTCTCAGTCCAGGTGCTGCACACAATGTAACAAGGATATGGAGAATATCTCAATTTTCTAATCTCCCCCCCAGATTAAAAGTGTTGATGATTTCTACAGCACAGTGAAGTTCAGCTGGAGCATATGAGTGAAGGCATGCTGTAACCCCCTAAACGGGTGGTGTACATGCATGTTTTTCTGGGGGTCTGGAGAACATGATAACTCTAGCAGCACAGTGAGAACTGGGTTGTTTTGTTTGGTTGGTTGGGATTTTTGTTTGGGTTTTTTGGCGGGGTTTTGTTATTGTTGTTGTTTTTGTTAGTATCATCCTTGGATGCATAAGGAGAAAGTTTTAACTAAGGGTCCTGAGGTGGTAAAATAACAGGAGCGAAGCAAAATATTGATGACTGTAATATATTGCTGTTAAATCCTGCTTTCAATTCATTGCTGTAAAGAAAATATGTTTTAAAAAGGCAATTCATGTTTTCAATAAAAGACTTACAGAAATATTTTATGGTAAAAATCCCTCCATTTATTTAGCTTGCACAAGAGCTATTAAAGAGGCAATTAATTACAAATACAAAGTGCCTCCACAAGGATAGAGTATCAGTTAGTAGGAAAATGTTTGACCCTGCAGTCACAGACAGTAAAATGTACTCTAAACAGATGAAAATTAAAGGTAAAGTAATTTAGGCTGAAAATAATGTGCATACTTTAAAATCAAGAATGTGCTTAACTATCAGGGCAGCTTGCCAGTGGACATGTAGATTTTTACTTTCTTCATGTTGTCAAGTAAGGTGGCACATGTCCAAACACACATGCTAATTCAAGTTGCATATAGCTGGCACTGAACATGGAAATTACTGAATGATGTTTTATGGATTGTTTTACTCAGAATGACAGATCCTGTTGTGCTTTTTGCCCTTAACTGTAATACTCTGAGAATAAGCTTTTTTCATAATCTGGCTGATAACATTAGTCATATTTAGATCATTTGTCATAACGATCATCATACTTTTATAGCTTCATAATAACATAATTTGCCAACCAGAAAAAAAAAAAAGGTAAGTAGCAAGAATTCTCTTTCCTTCTCATTTTCTTTGTTACTCTGGGCTCAGCATTAAAGTATTCATATATTTTCCAGTGCAGTGAAAAGCATGGCTGTCAGCCTTTGAACATCTGTTCTGAGCAGTTTATTTTTATATTCTCTCTGCACCAGAGAAAGCATGTTCAGTGTCTTGTTTTGTTAAGTAATTTTTTTTCAGTGGAAAGGGGGAGAAACTGGAAGTTTCTTAGTGAGGAGGTGTTTTGAGGGCTTTTTGATTCTCTCTTAGCATTCAAGTTTCTTACCACTGGTGTAACGAATAGTTCGAGGCTTATGAATAAATCAGTTAGGTTTATAAAAGCCTGGACTTTGGCCTTAAATTCCATCACCTCTGATTGCTCCCTTCCCAAGAGAACTTGACTCTGACACAGAACTGCCTGCATAATAAATTGTGACCAGGTATGAACGAGATACCCCAGATCAGATGGGATATATTAGATCAAAGAAACTTTGCAGAAAAGGAGCTGTGGGCAAGAAGTCGAACATAAGTCAAGGGTGAGCATTGTAGAACTTAAGGCTGACAGTGTATGGGCTGCACTACAGAGAACACAGCCAGCCAGTCCAGGGAGGTGATTATTCTCTGTTATCTATCCAGCACTGATGAGGTTGCACCCGAATTACTATGTCTAGTTTGGGGCTGCCTATCATAAGATGCTGAAGGAGCAAGAGGGTGAGGAGGCTGGGTTTGACCACTTAGAGATTATGGGGAAAATGTCACTGTGCTGTCTTCAGCTAAACTAATTGGGTGGGTACAGAGGAGGTGGAGTCAAATTTCTCAAAGGCTTATACAGTGGAAGGATGAGATTCAGCAGCTAAAAACTGCAAAAAGTACTGTCCAGTGATAAGAAAAAAAAATCACCACGAGGGTGGTCAAAGACTCAACTAAATAGCACAGAAGGGTTTTGCAATATCTGTCCTTGAAGAGATGCAAAATTTGACTGGACAAGAGCTGAGCAATGGACCTAAATTTGAATCTGGATAAGCTTTGACTTGAAGCTGTGCTAGATGATTTGTCAGGTATCTTCCAGCTTAAACCCTTCTACAAATGTAAATAAAACAATGTCCAAACATAATAATAAGGTTTTTGAATCACAAGCTGCAATCTTTACAGGGTAGGAGCATGTATAGAAGCAGCTTTGACTGGCCCACAATGTGTCGTTTAGATATAGTTATAGGCAAGGGGTAGGGAGTCCATTATATTAGAGAAAACTAGTTTTCATCATAAAACTTTATGAAGATCTTTTCATTCCTGACCCTCAGCTATGGTGTATCTGGAAGAAAGGAATCAGGACCTTGAATTTCTTTAGGTAGTCTATGGAAAGGTAAGAAAAACTTGGTGGACGTATCTGACATGTTTCCTGTGGACTGCACTGTTGAAATGAGATGTAGCCTTCTTTAGCAGCTGAATTTCTGTAAGCACTGAAACAGTATGACCATTTATATTGAACGCTGAATCACTGCAGTCTAAATGAGAAATGACAAAAGCATGAATAACCAAGGCCAGGTCACTGCCTTCCAGGAAATACTCTTTTAGCCAGCTGGAAAGAAAGCCTTTTACTGATGGTTGCTGTTATGTAAGCCCTGAGAATCAGTGAATAATTTCATGTACTTGAAAAGATTTCAGGCCTGAGTGAGCCATCAGATCAAGTATTTTGAACTGCTACTGGCAGTTTTCCTCACATAATTTGTTTGGGTTCTTTAGTTTGATTTGTTGGTTTGGGTTTTTTTTTAGAATGGCATCAGATATTTAATTGAAGATATTAAAAAAAGTATTTAAAAAATCCATCACAATGGTCAGCTTTTTACCCATCCTCATTTTTATCACCTACTCTTCAACATCAAGTGTCAATTTGCCTAACTTTAGCTTTACGACACCGATTCCTTCATACTTTTCTTTGTTACAATTAAGAGCCTGGTAACATTCATAATTGCCTTCTAAAGGCACTTTCCTCAAGTCTTTTCTCAATCTTCTTTCTTTAAATCTTTCAATAGGTGACTATTTCTACAGTTCTCAAACAATTTCATAGCTTTTTTGAACACTCTTCAACTTTAAAAATCCTTTGATTATGAATATGATATTGTCTCATCTACTAATTGTATCAACTACGAGTTTTACTCAACACGCTGTGTTTGCAGAGTTTAAATATTTCACAGAAGTCAAGTGTTCATAATTTCCATTTTTTCACAAGTCATACCATCTATTTACGATAACATTTTCAGGGGAATTTGCACTGGATTGTTAATCTTGAATATTTTCTGTCTCACTAGATAGCAGGCTAGAGCCCCTTACTCTGTGAGTCCTTTTCCCTGTTTTTTTATGACTTTGATTTCTATTAAAAAAAAAAAAAGAAAGTAGTTATGAAGGCAATTCCCCAAGAAATTCAGTTAGCTCTAACTTTAGCATCCTGCCCATTTCATTTACTGAAATCCGAAAAATATATGGAAATTTTCAATGTATTTTTATAACCAACTATTTCACAGTGTCTTTCAGACCTTTACTGAAGAGGATCATTAATGTCCTCCACACTCCAGGTGGAGCCTTGGTGAAAAAAAAGCCTTTGGTAGCTATAGTTTGTCAGCAACTGTGCACCGACACTTGTCAACAATTAATTCTAAATTAATGAAATATTAATTAATTTAGCAGGTGTTACTGCTGTCATTTTGCATGATGTTAATACTTTGACTGACTGACACACACTCCAAAATGGCTACAAAATCTAAGTGAGCGCTACTGTGGTGTGACGGGGTGAGGACCTCCTTAGTCCAGCACGGAACAAGCTGGCTTCAGGGGAAAAAGTAGAATGGTGCTGTACCTTGGCTGGTTAGTGTTTCTGAGAGGGAAGCTGATCAGCATGGATGTGGAGCTGTACAGATACATTTATGCAACTCCGGTACTGGAGTGTGTTAAGATGGGGCATTTTTGACTCACTGGCAATCAGGGTAAGGATGTAATCTCTTCACATGGCCATTATCAACCAAAATGTTAATACTATCAAAGTTAGATAAATTGGAAAGAACTATGGTTTTTTTCACACCGTCAGTTTAGTTTGTCAAATCCTCAGTCAGATATTTTGGGATTTCTGCTGAGACTTAAGACCTCAAGCTTTCAGTTACATGACTCTTCTTTATTATTTGTAATATTGACATTGCCTTAGCTATTTTGAGGCTTCCTAGCATTTTTTGAATGTAGGTGTGAATATATATATATATATATGCAATCTTTATTATAATTTAATATCAATTAGCCACAAAGTTCCTAAACCACCATTTTTATGACCCTCTGACGCAAATGTTTTAGGCCTCCTGATTCAAAAATGCTTATCCTAAGTAGATGTTGTCTAACTTCTTCCTAAAGCTTATTAATAGCCTAGAAATTGCCTCCCTGTCCTCATATGGTATGAATGCAGCACTCTGCTTCTTTCCAAATATAGAGACTTAGTATTTATTAAAAACTTCTGTTCTTTCCATGTCATCATTTACAATTTTACAATCTGCTTTTCTTAACAGAACTTTCTATCGTTTATTTTGTTCCCAATACACTTTCAATATTTTTTTAGAATGTCTTCAATTCTGACAGTTTGTTTAACTGCTGCTCTAAACTACTTTTGGCAATTCATAGTTCCTATTTTGTTCATGATTTCACATTTTTTCCACATATTTTCCTTAAAATGTTGTGCTTTTGTCCTTGCCAGTGAATGAAGACAAGATTCTAGCTAAGGTCATTCCCATTCTTAACAGTGACACTTGGAAACTCCAGAGGTTTTTATTAATTTCTTTGCCTGTCAGCATTTCTCCTTCTAATCAGTATTTTTATTAGTTTCTTTCTTGCCTTTCCCTGGGCTTGAAATTAAAAGCCAAACATGGTTAGGGGGGAAAAAGGGTTTTTATCTTGGTATTTATTTAAGGATCCTCAGGTGCACCACATCCTTGTAGAATGCACCCCAGAATGCACCCGAAAACGCACACCCACAATGATTCATGTACACAGTTACAGACCTTGCAAATTAGCATATCTATCAAAGATTCCCCAATGAGAGGCTCAAGAGAAGCCCCGTCCGGAGGTACCTTCCCCCTGGATGGGCCTGTCTTGGTTTACAGAATGTGTTCTGGAGAGGACCTTGGTGTCTGGGGCTTTCTGACCCCCAACTGTGAGGTTTACAAGGTGTTTGGTCTCTTGGCTTAACAGAACTTTGGGTCTAAGCTGGTTATCAGACTGAGGGAATTACAAGTATGTGGGCTAAAAGCACTAAGGATACATAAAAGCTGTATAAAAGGGTATATAAAAGGGTATATAAGAAGGGTATATAAAAAACAAAAAATCATCATGGCATCATCTTCAGGTTTTGAATATAAACTAGTTTGGAGTATTATGCATTTTCTTTAAATATCTGCGTTTGGGGCACTGTTTGGTCTTATTGAACATGGGTTCATGATCCGCAGTTTCTAGGCAACTGCTAATTCCCAATACCATGGTTATTCTGCTGTATCTGGCAAATTAAGTCCAAAATTATCTTCCTTTTCTTTTGCTGTAATTCCTTTTGCATTATAAAATCATCTTGCATATTTCTTTGGATTCTTTAGAAGTTTTACTACCAGCTGTATGAGATCACCAGTCTGCATTTCTCAAATTCAAGTTCCTGTAACAGCTTGATTTTTCTTGCACGTAATCAGCAGATACTTAGGAAGAAACACATTCTCATAATTCAGAGGCCAGTTAAGTCAGTGGCAGGTTCTCTTAGTAAGACATGTTAAGCAGAACATTGATCCATGTGCCCGTATGATCCCTGGGTTTTGAAACACCAATAAAACCTAAACAGATAACAGTACTTTTAATGGAGAGTTCAGCTTCTATGCTTCCATTATCCATTATAGCATTATAAAACAAATTGTATGAGTTTCATGTGCCATTTATGTGATGCATCTCTACAAATTGTGACGGTGCCAGTTATATCAAATTTCTTCATCACTGAGTGCTTATAATTCTCTTATGGTGTATCAGTTCTTACATGGAGTCTGTAATAATCACTTCCAAACATCGTTGTTGAATAAAAACTTGTTTCCATATATGTTGCACAGAGCTGAAAATTAGGTATCTGGGTCACATATTTTGTTCTCCATTATGCCCATCCGGCTTGCCTTAGTGCTGAAAACATCTAAAACCAGATCATGGAAGAAATATCCTCATCATGTACATCTTCAAACATACTTAGAGTCAAGTCTAAATATGAAAGTCTCATATTTTTCCTGCTGCCAAGATCAGGACTTTGCTTTCAAACCCAGGATTCATTGCATGTGCCTGGATTTCCCATTTCCTTTCTGAGTGCTTCACTCTATTTCAAACTAGAGTTGTTTTGTCTTTAATGGCTGAGAATCCATACTTCTCAGTGAATTTCAACGTTTATTGGAGTAGCTTAGGTACAAACTTGTGGCTGTGAAAATAGTCTTGAAAGGCACAATTATCATTCTAGCCTATATATAGCATATGACTCAACTTGTTGCTGATTACTGCTGTGAAACGTTGTGAACCTACAATTCTAGGGTAATGCTAGTGCCCTAATGAGAAGTAAGGGTGCTAGCACTTCAGCACAGAGGCCTCCATACAGGACTTCTGATAGGATGAACTGGCCACGTGGGGTGGGATGCCATTAACTACTGCATGCCACCAAAACCAGTGAAATAACTGGTTGACTTCAAGAGCAGTGTGTTGAACAGCATCCAAAGATTTTAGTCAGAGATCAAATCATCAACATGACTATCTTGAAAGAGTATAGCCTGAACTGCATTGAATCACACAGAAGTAAACTTGCAGCATACTTATTGCTACTAATGACACAGAAATCTAAAGACATCTGAAGTGAAGACCCCAATCCAGATTTGACACTGAGAGGTGACTTGCCACAGATAGCAATAACTTATTAAAAAGGAGAAATGTAAATCAGTGGTTATGTTGCATTAAAGCACAGAAGATGGCACTGCAGACTAGATGCTTAAAATGTTCTATTTCTTCTACCTTGTAGCAATCACTGATGTTATAAAACCACAAGAACATCCTATTATTTCTCATTTCTAAGCCACTGCTCAAACAGAAGTGAATACCTGTATTCTGTACTTTTAGTAGATACAGTCCTGAAAGGCAGCGTCATCAATTCTGAAACCTGTGAAGATGTGGCATGATGATTTTTACTGCTTGTTGAAACTGAACATCTATAAATACTTGTGAGATATTAGCTCATTTAAATAAATTTTATATAAATTTTCTTATGATATGCATTAATAATTTTTTCACTGTCCAGATCAATCTGAAAATGACTACAGTTTGTTTTAACTGGATGACTTTTTTCTACAGAAAGAAAGACCAAAGGTTTCTTTGGAAATGAAAATCTGCTTCAGCAATATTATTGATAAATATTAATCTACAATAAGTTGCTATTGAACCCTAGAGTGAAAGCTGATTCTTTAATAGGATATTAAAAGTTAATTTCCTGAGGGCATGGAGGAAGAAGTTTACACAATCACCAAATGGAGAAATTATAAAATCACCACATGGAACCTCTCTAATGATAGATGTAGTGCATTCCTGTGAAATGGCTTGATTAAAACAACCTCTGAAGTTCAATGAACATAAGATTTAAATCCTGTCTTTTCTGCTGGCCATTTGACTAAAAGAGTCCTTGAATTGAATACTGATGGTGATAGGGAGCACTTTTAAAAATATAAATCCTCATTGTGTGAGAGGTGGGTGTATAAATGTGCATAATATAAAGACAGGAAAGGCTGAGGAGTGTGATGGTATTGGATCCTCATCTTGCTGCCCTGAACTGATTTTGCTGTTTTACAGAAACTCTTAAACTCTCAGCTTACCCAGGTGAAAAACCAATGATGGACAATTACAGGGAAAACAGTAGTTCTCTAATTTTTTAATACATTCCAATCTTCTGTAAATGTCATAATATAGAACAAAAATGGCAAGAATGCCTTAATGTCATCAGCCTCTTGTAGATTTCCCCTCCATCAGCATGATTGTGTTCCTTTGGCGGAGAAGAGAACACGTTTTTATTCTCTCAAAGGGTGCTTTTTCACACTCCACCTATAGAACTTGTACTCTCTGTTTCCCCCTGACGTGCACTCCTCTGCTAACCTCCATCTGTGCAGCCAGCACCCACAGCCTGGAGTTCCCTACTGTTGTGCCAGTTCTTTGGCATGGCCACGCCGACTTCACTGTTCAGCAACGTAGGCAGTAGTCACACCACTGAAAGTTCACCTCCTTTTTCATGATTCATTAATGCTTTTTGTCCTGAAGATCACAGGTCTCACTTTCTCAGTTGGAAGATTGATGCCACTAGCATCGCCAGGTAGTGGAAATCAGAGCTGCTCTCAAAAGCCTCTCTGAAAGGTGAGGTGAAGAGGTTGAGAACCTAAACAGTGATCTGAGGCACTTCCAAGACAATAATAAAACCCAGGAGAAAGCAAATGCACAAAAGTTGTACAAGTACTTGACACCCTCCTTTTTCCATTACTGAAAATCTGCTCATTTTCTGCATGAGGTGGTGTATTTATTGCTAACTATCTGTCAGACTGCAGCATAAAAATATCAGCCATAATTACATTCATGCTACCAGCCTTGACATTAAAGTTAATCCGAAAAACACTCATTTTCCTATACTATCTTATGTAACCAGGACTGAGATGCAGCGATGGTTCACTGTCAGGTTTTATTCTACTGTGTTTCAGTGCAGAGAGTTACTTGACAGCTGTGAAAATGTTGGCTTGCCCTTTGTCTTACAAAGGGAAGTATTAGAAGAGCCTGACATTTGTCAAATGAAACTCTTATTGGTGTGACCTATTTTTAGGTACCCTTTGAAACCTTATGATAAGTACCTGAAACTAATGATCCTTCTGTTTCAGGAGAGAACATTTAGGAATGGCTTATTAGAAGAGATAGACACAGGGCTAGAGAGACCCTGGCAGTGTATTGTGATAAGTTGTAAGCTTAAGATTCTATAAATTGGTTTAATTTTTAGGAACAATTTTAGAAAACCAAAAAGATGCACTAGACTGGTTGTAGACTGGTCAGGTTGTAGACAGAACTGAGTGAGAGGGGAAAACCTTGCCCCACAACTCAGTTAGGTAAACTCCTTGATGAATTTAAATTTATATTCAATAGAAAGAATTTATTATTTTAATTTTACAAATATTTGACTGCAGATAGACAACTCCTAGATTTTGGGAACCTGTAGATGAGTCAGGGATCCAGCAGAGTGTTTCACAGAATACCTCTGAGGGGGAGGGCCATATAAATTATCATAGTAATTCAATTATAAGCATATTATAAAGACATATATAGAGAATAGTTAAGCAAGTGTCATTCTGTGGAATAAATAATGTTGGATGTACAGTATTGTCCCTTTCTGTTACCTGAGACCATGAAACCTTGTACATAGGATGAACAGAGGAAACGGGATTTCTTTTGTCAAAAGGAATGTGTTGCAGGGAGCAGTTACTAGGAGAGACTTCATGTTTAGTACTAGTACCAATACTCAAGGTGTCAGATCACTGTATGTACACTTGGGGAAGTTTGTGTTCAGAGATCCCAAAACATCAAATTGTGATCAGTTATATAAAGCAAACTGGAAGTATATGGATGGTGTTGGTCACAGAATCATAGATTGGTTTGCATTGGAAGGGACCTTAAAGATGATCCAGTTCCAACCCCCTGCCAGGGACAGGGACACACCTGCAGCTCTTCAGGCGGGGAATTGTGAGGGTGGAGCAGAGGGGAAACCAGAGGATCATGCAGTCAGAGAGGTGCCTGGTTGCTACACTGCAAATGTCTAAGACGTATATAGCTGTTGCATAGAAGCAAGGCATGGAAGTCAAGTTCTGGGATCCAATGAGACTTACGTACAGAGCATGTTACTTTTGGTAGGTCAGAATTTGCCCTTGACAGGAGATGGGGATTATCTCATGGTTTTACTTCCTCTCAGGGGAATGTTCCTCCTCACAATCCACTAATTTGATTTGAAAAGGCTGCACAAAGTCAGCTGAGTGTCACCTTGGAGTTTACAGGTAAACCTGTAATTTACAAAGTATGAGAAATGGGACTACGAAGAGTAATAATTGTCCATAAATGAAGAAAAACTGGAGTGTCTCACATTTGCAAAGAGTATGATTTGTGATCCTCTCCATCCACCACAAGGCAGATGGCAACAATTTCCAAAATATCTAGGCACACATTTACATCCTGACAGGTGCATATTTCAGAGGCAGATCAAAGTTAACAAGTTCACCATGAAATGGATCCATGTTTCTCAGCTATTCACGCAAGATTCAGCTCTGATGTTTAGGATGGTAAAATAGTTTTCTAGGGAGGAGTAAATTTAAGGGATCGTTGCTGAAATTTTGGAGGAAGTGTATAGGAAAGCAATGGCTGGAGACAGCTGGCTTCATATAGCTGAGGGTTGTCGAAATGTAGGGGTAAGGTTGGTGTTATGATTACGACAGAGTAAAAGGTTCTGCTCAGTGGGAGTGAGAAGGATCCTCAAAGGAAGGGCTAGGTTGCAAAAAAAGAATTCTCCCTGGAGAAGGTTGTCATCTGGGCCACTGACAGGAACACTTTTGCCACTGACCTGTGGCAAAAGCCATGGCTTAGTTTTAGAGCTAAGGTTAGAAGACAAGGCAAAGCCTAGAGACCCAGCTGAAGTGTGGTTGGAAATCACTTCCATAGGAAGGGGTAGGCTGCAGGTCTTGCAGTAAATCCCTTCTCCTATGAATTGCCCAGCTTCACCATACTCTCCCTGGAACCAGCAATAATTTTCTCCTCTATTTCTTCCTTCTTCCTTCAGCCATTCTTATTCACCTCCTGCGTTTCCTGGGCTTTTAGAGGGCAGAGTATGGGGTGGTGGTTGCTGATGCTCCCTACTGCTGTTCACAACCCTACTGTCATCCTGGTTACTCCAACCCATCTTGCTGCAATAACAGCAAGAATGGAGAGCATCAGGAAGGAAGAAGGCCAGAACCCTACACTTCTTTTACTAGACAGTTTCTACTCAGCTGCCTAATTTGTCTGTGCCTTGAGACAGCTCCCTTCTAGTCAGTTCAGACTGAGAAGTGAAATGTAGAAATAGCTGAGCTTGTTTTCAGCCAGTCATTGGAAGAAGTCTGAGAATGGCAGTAAGGAGTCCCTGTGGGCCAATTTTTTCCTGAGTTTCAGGTACTTGCCGTGTCTGAAAAACTGCAGCATCAAATGAACCTTCTTGTACACGTATTCAGTTTTGGTTGTTCAAACTGTGATCCATACTCAGTGTGATCACACTTACACCAGGTCTATTTGCAATCTCAATTTAAAACACAAATTTATCAGCAAATTATGTCACATGCAAGTTCAAAATAATATTTGATCACAATTAATTCACAAAGTAGGTGCATCACCTCCTCTAGCTGTGACATGATATTGTTTATGCCATCAATATATATCTGAGATTAATGAGTCAAATCATAGAGTATAGAAAAGTCATTTGTCACCCCAGATGGCAATTTAATCAGTTGGAAAACTGACCAAGTGAACTTCCAGTATATGGAGGCCTTATTAGAATGATTTTCAAAGTATGGCCTGAGGTTACAGAATTTTACATAAAACTTTTTTTCAGCCAGGCAATCTATTTAAGTTCCTCTGTGGATGCAGCAGGTACTTATTCTACAACAGACAAGCTGGATGTAATATTATAGGCTCCTATGCCAGTATATGTGCCACACTTAAAATAATTTTCTTCTCTCTTAACATAAAGTACTGATTTTGTAACAACTTGAGATTTATTATTTACCTTTCAACAAATAGGCTACTGAAAAATCCAACAAAAGATTGCTTTGGAAAGTTTTCAGTTGCTATCAGTTTGACTAAACAGTAAATGATAAAAAAAAACTCCTGAAAATGACCCACGTAATCCAGGGTGCTTAATTTCTATGGTGGAAGAACTGTAGTCCCTTCAGCTGGGTCAGCTGGTCACATTTGGTTTACTCTGCAGGTGCACGAGACTGAAGTAGAACAGAGTCCTGTCCCCAAACAGTATGTGCTCTCAGGAAACCATCTCCCGTGTGGAGAGACGGCATCCATTCCGTTCCACTTGGGCTGTTACTGCTGGTAGGACTGCTAGAGTCTCAGAAACTGGGAGCATAGCTGATTTTAGGTGACAATGATACAGTCATAATGATATTGCAATCCTCATAAGTATCTCGGAAAAGTCTAGCTCAAAATTTGTCAGTCTCTTGAATTATTTCCCATTTGAAAATAAGTAAAAGGAAGTAACACTGGAAACTTTTAAAAACCTATTTTTATAAAGGTTGTCAATTAATAGAAAATATTCACATAGTGTTAATTAGGGGTCTTCCCAGAACAAAAATAACTCTGAAGTGGAATCTGAATCTCCTGTTCCAAGTACTAAGATTGCAACTATATGAACCTCCTCAGCTTCCAAGGCTGTAGTTCAGGGGGTTGTGGTCTCACTTTCAATACTGTCATACCTTCTAACAATGGTTTGGTGTCTTTTTCCTGCAGAGTATCTGAGTTAAATTGTTAGTATTTTAAGCCATGGTTATTGTGCCGGATTCCAGATTAATTTCACTGAAGAGAGTAGTGTGAGATGAAAATTAACAGAAATAACATATGTGGCTGGATAGTAATTTTGACAGCCGGGTTGGAAACAAAAACTGATCACAAGAAGTTGTGAAGATGATCTGCTATGTTTTTGGGGTTTTTTTTAATGCACTGGCTTTGTAACTCCTCTAGGATAGTTAAGTTTAAAATGACAAATGGTCAGGACTGCAGTACAATTTTGTTCTTTACCCAAATGATGGTACAGTCAGTAACACAAAGCTCTGACTATCTTGCCAAGAGAGACTGACTGTATTGCCTGAAGAAAGAGTGCCATTCACTTAATCATGGGCAGCAATTCCTATTGCTTCTAAATGTTCCTGGCCATCTTTCCAGGCTCAAACAGAACTACCTCAGATCTGTCTGCCCAGATAATGGGGTACTATGCTGTATGAACCGTTAGTGATTTATGAGCCATTTCAAGTTAGGATGGCCCAGGCTGTCAGTGAGTGCTGCTGCCACCACTGGTAGTGGAAACCAGTTGACACTGCTAATAATAGTGCTTTTATTCATTAGGGAAAAAAAAAAAAAGCTCCTGGGAAATCCTGAGCTACAGACTGCTCTAAGATAAGAGGAGATTAGCACTGCACAGTACTTTATGACGTTCCAAAGTTTTAATTTATACAGTGTTGCATTGTGATGCCTGGCTTTGGCCTATGTTATGACATGGATTAAACTGCCCTTACATGTCACCTACATCACATTCTGCCCCAGGGTTGACTCATATGTGTGTCAGTCACCTGTATAGCCTGCAATAAATTGCATGTACACGTACTACAAATTCACATTTCTTAACCAGCCTTAGAGAACAAAGATTTCATATCCATTCTGTATAATATGTTCCAGTGCTAATCTGTCATTATGGTCAGAAGTTTATCTAACTTCCTGTATCTCATTTACTAAATCTTGACCCATTTGGTTAATAGCCAAGTCTTGTGGGAATGCCAATAATCAATCATCTTAAAACCAGCCTTATGTATGTTGTAAAACTTATACCCTGTGCAGTCTTGGACAGCAAGACTGTCAGCAGCAAAAATCCCTACTTCATTAATTTCAGCAAAAATCCCTACTTCAGGTACTTTTACCTGTGAATAGCCATTCCCACTGTCTGCTCAGTGCTGACATACTTTTTGTATGAAAAAATTAAAAAAAAAAAAACCAAACCCAAAACCCCTTATGAAAAATTAAACCAATAGGGATGGTACAGATGAGAGGAAACAACGGCTTTGACCTGGGGAAACTAGTGCTTCTTCCAAGAAAAGGCATGGAGAAAAAGAATGCATATTGTATTTTCTGGACTAATTGGATTTTTCAGGCTTTCCTCATTCTTTTCTAGGTATACTTTTAGAGCTGTCTTAATGTGGGAAGTTCAAATGATGACACAGTTCTCTAGATGTGGCTCCACAAATCATACATAGAGCAGTTTACCTCTTCTGTTTATTAAACATCACATGCCAGTCAATACAACCAGGAATAACTGAATTATTGTAACAGCACTATCTGGTTGACTTAGTAGTAAGTTTGTAACATGTTGGTACTTGTTTGTGGTCTCCTGTCTACTCTGCCATTTTTCACTTAGTCTTTAGGCATTTCTCTCCCCTAAGAAAATATTTTGTACTTTATTTAATTTCATTTATTGCATACTGTTCAAGCATTTCGCATTTTTGTCTTCTCTGAAGTGTTCACTACCCATCGAAACTTGTGTTGTGCAGCTCAGTATTGGTGCTGGGTAAGAAGTTTTAATTCAGTATTTTCCCCCGGTATTCTTTAGAAGTGGAGCACTAGCAGGAATATTTGCTCTTGTGGAGCATTTCAGTTCTAGCATGGAACGGATGGCCCCACTGAAACTTCTCGGAGAGGCTTCCCATGAGTCACATACCTCTGAATGCAGAGCTGTGGCAGAAGAAAATGCTGCTCTCCCCTGCTCCCTTGGATGAGCGGAGTTTACTGCCACTCTGTGAGCTCATTGGTTGGCTTTTAAAAGTCTGCAATTATCTCCACCAAGAATAGTATTAACTTCAGAAAAACCTCCTTCAGCCCATCCTTTGTCTGCTGCCAGCTGCTATAGATCTGTCTGTCCCACTGAATTAAATTAGCACATCCAAAACCAGTGTCTCTCAAGTGATTGACAAAAATTCTGCCATTGCTCATAAGGGAAATAGGAGTAGAAAAAAGCTACAAGCAGCCTTCAGTGCCTTTATTTGTGAGACATGGAGACTGTACCAGATCCTCAGCCGTTACATACTGTTATAACTCACTGAATATAAATATAATTGAGCTACACTAATGTTAAATCATTTGAGAGACTGGCCTGGAACACAATTATACATATCAAGGCTGAAGTAATTGGTCCACCACAAAGCATTAATATAGTGGTTTACTTTTACCATGGGCTGCTCACATGCACTAAGCAACTATAATTGTGTTCTTATTTAACCCTAATATCTCTGTCATCTGTTACTCTTCTATCAGACACTGTTAGGCCATAGAGGCAGCTCAGTTCAATTTCTGAGTCTGCCTGCAAGAAGTCCAGCAGAAGGACAACCATTCTAAAATTTTGGCTGACACCAGTTTTAGGATCCACCTCCAGTTTTAGGATCCACCTCCAGTTTTAGGATCCACCTCCAGTCTTGGCAAACTTTTACATTGCCTGAATCATGATGCATTAGCAGTACATTTGCAATTACAGGCAAAGATTTAAAACAGCAGGAATAAATCAAGGATTAATTTTATTGTGCTGAAAAGACTCAAATGTTAGCTTTAGGAACCAGAGATGAAGAGGCACAATTTCTTAGGATGCGCTGTTATTAGTGTGGGTTCACCAGAGTAAGCTGCTATGCTCTGCTAGACAATTACAACCTGAGTTAATTGTCCTTGTGGTATGGAGGTGGTGTGCTGAGCAAACCGTTCTCCCATGCCTAAGGCATGGATGTTTGGGAAAGCTCTGCTTCCTATTACAGTGCTGCTTCATTTTTGAATGGGAAAGCAAGTGGTTTTGACTCCAGGGTGCTGACATCAGGATCATTGCCCACTGCTCACCCGTTTCAGGGTTACTGGATGGTAGAGCCCTGTCTGCAGCCTGGACCATGGGGAACGTTGCTTCTGAGTTTCCCAGCAGTGGCAGCACTGGGATGTCAGCAGCACTCTGTGTGCCTCACTAAATGTGTGTGGCTCGTAGCTAAAGCACCAGCTGGGCCCTGAATTGAAAAACTCCAGCCCAAAAGAGTACTGGTGACCATTCCTCAGCTGTTGATGCCTGATGTAGTTTCAGCTCCACTGGGGTCCTCTGAATCTCTGTCCTGTGCCTCTGAGCACCTCACCCTCCCCGAGCAGGTTGAAGCACTGGCTCCACGCACTCTGGGCCTATCATTTCCCTTGTCTATAGCTTTGTACGTGTGATTTGACCTCCAAATATGTGCCTTCTCAGATGACTCTTTTCTGCAGTTTCCAGGACTCTGAGGAGCTTAAGGTTTTATAGTAAAAACTATTTTATTTTCCTAAAGGGTTTGGAAAAAAACCCAAGCTGTTTGTCATGTAAAGGTTGACATAAGTGGGTCTAACCAGGGATTCCCCAGCTGTAGGGGAGATATGCAGAGGAGTTATGAAATTTTTAGAAAACTCTCTGTTTTGGATGGAGAGATGTTGAAGGAATATGAGTGCAGCCTTCAGAGAAAAGAGAACAAGAACTTCTTGGGGCCCAGAGCAAGCTGCAGGGCTACAGTGGGGATTTCTGAGCAAGGAAGCTGTTGCCTGCTATTTTTTTTTTTATTATTATTCAGAGAAACAGGACAGAGCAAAGACTGTGTGCAAATAAGACAATTTACACACACAATATATTTGTCTCTGCTCACCAGCTTTTTATTCTAAGAGATCCAGAGTTTTGACTTGAGTGAGTAACATTATGAGTTGCATTTTTTCAAACATTATTAACCTATGTAAGTCTATCAGGTTATTTCTTGGGGATGGAAGGCATTGTGCAAAAGTGTTAGGTGAGTGTTTAACATTGCATGTACCATTTTCAGCTCATTTCAGATGCACTTCTTTTTTGTTACAGAATTAGATGAGAATGAAAAACATCAGATTTTCATGTAACAGGACATTTTAAGTTTGAGAAAAGAGGTGAATCCCTTCTAAGCTGATCAAATAATAACTTTTGTTCCAGATGAGCAGGAACTGAAGATTTAGGAAGCAATGAGCTGTATCACATCCCATTTTCAAATTCCTTTCTCATGTGCTGCAAGGAAGCACAAAGAGAAGTAATGATAATCATTTGTAAAATAATGCAAGCCTGCTTAGATTTTACTTGTCTAGTTCTTTATCTTTTTTTTCCTGTCACATACCTATAATGTAATGACACCACTCCTGCCCAAAATATGTTATTTCAAACACTGTGGAAAGAACCAGTGAGAGCAACCATCTCTCCTATCTCATGTGATTTAGTCACCTGCAACAGTCTCTCTGCTTCATTTCACTAATGGAATCTCACTGTTAGAAAATGAAGAAAAATTGGCTGAAATAGGAATTTTCAAAATGTTATCAGAAAGCAAGTTCTAATTCTTGTGCTTTGTTGTGGTCTGGAATTCCTTGAAAGCAAAAAGAGAAAGGCCAAAGCACAGCAACGAGACCCCATGAAAGCTGCTGGTGGAGCAGGAGTGCCAGGCAGGGGATGAGAGAGAGCCGTGCTGCTGGCACTGACGCGCAGCAGAAGGGCTCGCCAGTCACTTGTGTCCTGTATGAAATCCAACAACCTGCTGGGTTAGACTGCTTAATACTTATGCAGTTGAATTATACTTGCTGTTCCTTTGGCAATTCAGAGGTTTGACTAAAAAGTGAGTGCAGATGATCGCTCTTCAAAATTTTTGTGCTGCTTTAGAGTAAGTTTTAGAGTAAGTTTAGAGTAAGTTTTAGAGTAAGCTTGAGAGTAGGTAAGCATGACACTTTTTATTTACTGAGAGTTTTCTGCAACTTAACAATATATTTATTTTTTTCCTGAATCTGCTAATAGTGAAAAGCCTGTTTTTATTCAGACTGCCAAGGATTGTAGGAAGAAACAATTTATTTTATTATCTTGCCTTATCTGCCTGGAAAAAAGTAGAGGTTTCAGGCACATAATTTCTTCTTCAGGCCAAAATACATATATGTATATGTATATATATATATATCTGTAGCTCTTTTTAAGATTCTTAGTTTGCTGACAAATGACCCTCTCCTGTCTGTGCACTTATAACATGCCTGTTTTAAGAAAGGTGCTCCTCTGTATCTTTGCTGCATGCTTCGCTGAAGGAACTGTTCCGAATTTCTTCATAAGCATCCTCTCCTCTAGTTGGTCATTTCATTGTCTGAAAGGAAGGCTGGCTGGGTGTATCATTACTAAAGGAAAAAAGTATGTCTGGTAAATGAATCAATGTATGCCTGACTGGAAATCCTTCAATGGAAGATGTGTCCTTGGGAAATTAGTATTTGAAGATTTTGATTTGTGTTTTGCCCAATGTTACGAATTTTGTTGGCACTTCATGCATAAAGAACTGTGTTTCCCAGTATTTCTTATGATGAGTGACTTAAAACCTATTTGAAACTCGTGTTTGAAATAGTATTTTTCATTTTATAGGCATTATTTTTACACTATATCATTATTTTGTCACTTTTACGTAAAATGCCATTTAACAGTGAAATAACTAAAATATCTCTTTTTCTATTTTGCATTAACCATTTTATAAACACTTAAACTTACTCTGAGACCAGAAACACTGTAATACTTTGGTATGACATCACAGTAAACACTTCTATCTGTCATGAAATACAAAAAAAAATAATAATCAGAAAAACATCAAGACTAATACCGTGAATCCAAAAATATTCTTTATTTTTGCTACTAAGCACATACTAAAATAATTTACAAGTTGCAATTCATTAAAAGTAAAATATTTTGATAAAATCTTGTATTCTAAATTAGAAATGAAAGTGCCAAAATATTTTGTTATACTAGCATTTATAATTTTGTTACGTCTCCGTTAAACAGCACTGATGGCCTTGGAAAAGTTGACCAGCCTAACATGAAACCAGTGCCATTAATGAACTTGTTTGTTAAAAGTCAATACATTGAGTCAGCAATACAGATTTCAAATATCTTAAATAGAGAGAGTTGAAAATAATACTTTGTCTGTCTGCTGCAAGTTTTTCATTACCAAAGCCCTGTTCTTTCTTCTTACCTCAGATTTCTTTTCACTAGCACTGGAAAGCTAAAAAAATTGTAAGAGGTCTTTTCTTGGGGAAGGCTTACCCTGCTGTGAAGGAGCACAGCCAGGTTTGGGGAATGCCCCAGTACAAGGCACTGGGGATCAGAAGAGGGAGTGCTCTGTTAGGAAAAATTCTGTTTATTTTAGCTGTGAGGCTAAGGAGAGCCACTCACTTAATGAGGTCCTGACCAACTCTAGTTAAGACAGTCTGGCATTAGCTCTTCTTCCTTTTAACCTGACTTTCTGTAAGGAAGTCTTCAACTTTTCACAGATTAAAATTCTTTAAGTCTGAAATGTGTTCTAGTTTGCTCACTACACATGAGACTTAAAGTTTCTGTCTGTGTGAACAGAAACCTTTACCAGGGTAATGGCAGCAGTGGTGTTCCTTGTCTTTAGCATGGTTTGAAACTCTAGGCTGTGGGAACCTGTGTGTAAGGGGCAAGGATTTTCCTATGAGACTGAAGTGGGCTTGCATGGCAAGGTTGTGGTAGCAAGGTGGCTACAGGGGTGGCTTCTTTGGGAATCTTCCAGAAGCTTCCCCATATCCAACAGAGTCAGTGCCATCCACCTCCAAGAGGGACCCACCACTGGCCAGGGGTGAGCCCATCAGCAGTGGTGGTTATGGGCAAAGATAAGCACATGGCAGCACAAAGGAGCACATGACGGCACAGACCCTGGGGGGAGGAGGTGTCACACAGCAGACCCCTGCAGGGAGGAGCCTGCCCGAAGCTGACAGATGGGTGAACAGTGCATGATCACCCCATGGAAGGACATGTAGAAGGTGCATTGCTGACGTGGCAACACGGGATGGGTTGCGTGGTGAGAGTTATCATGAAGGGAAGTGCTGTGTCTTGGGGAAGTGTATAAAACCAGCTTGTTCCTTTAATCAAGGATTCAGATCGGAGATTCAGATCCAGGAACCAGATCCAGACTCAGATTAAGTCTGAATTCCAATCACCGACAGGTGGCAGCACCTTTTGGACAGTTATGGAGGGGAAATAAATCCGGCACAGTAGCAGTTGGAAGAGACAAGTGAGAATATTGAGAGGAACAACCCTGCAGATAGCGAGGTCGGTGCAGAAGGAGGGGGAGGAAGTGTCCCAGGCACTGAGCTGAGATTCCCCTACAGCCCGTGGTGCAGCCCACGGTGAGGCAGCTGTGCCCCTGCAGCCCATGGAGGTCTGTGGTGGAGCAGACATCCACCTGCAGCATGTGGAGGACTCCTCACTGGAACAGGGGGATGCCCAAAGGAGACCTTGCAGGAAATTCATGCTGCAGCGGGATCCTGGCAGAACCTGTGGCCTTGTGGAATGGGGAGCCCATGCTGGAGCAGGTTTGCTGGCAGGACTTGTGAACTTGTGGGGTACCCACACTGGAGAAGGGAAAGAGTGTGAAGGATTCTGCTCCTGAGAAGGAAGCAGCAGCAGAGGCCACATGTGATGGACTGACTGCAGCCCCCATTCCCCATCCCCTGCACCTCTTGGGTTTAGCACTGTATAGCAAATTGGGAGTGAAGTGATTACCCTGACCCATGAGCCTTTTATTCAATATTCTCTGCCCTGTCCAGCTGAGGAGGCCAGTGATAGAGCAGCTTTGGTGAGCACCTGGAATCCAGTCAGGGTCAACCCACCAGAGGGATATCAAAGGATACCTGTTTATCACAAAGCTTTTTTTAATGTGATGAAGGAGCTGAATGAAGAGACTTGAGTGCTCATTTCCAGAAAACATGAGGACCAGACAGGGGCCCTGTTTTCAGTGCTGTGTATTTATGGCACCCAGAAGAAATCAGATGTGATAATGACAGAAAACAAAGCAAAGCAGGTGGTGGGAATTCCAACCAAGGTCTCCCAGGAACTGCTGGAGAAGGAGATCCCCAAGGAAATAAACATTGTGTTCCTTGGACTGTTTCTGAACACTTACTGCTCTGGGTTCACATCCCACTTCAACATAAATGTGGAAAGACAGCTAGAGAGCAGAAATTGATAAACAAGGGGGGAGGAGAGAGACTTGGAAAAGAGGGAAAGTCCAATTAAAAAAAAGGAATGCAGTATAAACTGGTATGTTATCTACAGGCCACCCATTTGTGCCAGCCAATTTTTTAACGAATAACACATGCTTCCCTTTAGCAAGTAGGAAAACATGTCTTATTCCTAATTGAATTATACTCAGAGGATGTAAGAAAAAAGAGGAGTGAGGTGGGGGAGGAACATGGCTTTAGGTTACAGGGGAAATATGTTCAGAAATGGAACCTTACACATCCCACACGCACACTTTGGAACAGCCTAAGACATTTGGAAAAACTTCAGGTGCTACTATGTTCTCACATGTGTATCATAAACAGTTACTAAACACCTTTTTGCCCCTCATATCACATTGTCGTAGGCAACCGCCCCTGCTCTCTGCACAAAGCCTTGGCTCTGGTCACACTCTGGTTACAAACGCTGCTGTTACTCTGCACTGGATGGGGGCTGTAAAGGACAAGGCATGTGGCAATACACGCTTGTGAATTAGGGCTTTGCAAACCAATTAAGATGCTCCCAGTGCCTAATGGTATGGGGTAAAAGGCTATCAGCCCTTATAATGGTTGGAAATGAAAATTGTTTTCTTTTAAATGGTTTTAAATTAAATATAGTTTATTTGGACTGCTCCTGCTTCTATATTATTTCTTAGTGGACATATTCCAAAGACAAGTTTTGCCTTGAAGAGTTGTATTTGATTACATCTCATTCCTTTTGGAGCAATTTTCTCCATCTTATTTCATATGTCTTTATATCATTACCGTTGTTCCTGGTGAAACATTTTTTTAAAATGGAATCTACTTCCCAACTTGAAAGCAAAGCCAATATAAAACCTTCAAAATTTTATTTCAGAATTTCATGAGGAAATCAGTTTTCTCCTGAGATAAAACAGTAACACGGAAATGCCATCACTGTTGAAGAAATCTTTTTCATTCTACATTATTTTTTGTTAAGGATTCTGTAGAGGGCACCAGTAATGTACCAAGAAACTATGGCAGGAGAATAAAAAAAACTGACTGTGCCCTATCATTTGAATCTATTGGCAACTACATGCAGAAAATAAACCTAGGGATACACAAAAGTATATGGCATAATATAAGTTAAAATTTTAAATAGTTCGGAAGCATTGTGAGATTTATTTTACTGTGACATATATGTTTGTGCTGCAGTTGGAAAAAGGCGATTAGCTGGTTGGAAACAATTAACCAAATAGGAAGAGTCACTGAAAGAAGGGCAGGAGAGCCAACAGAACAGGATGAGAGGGAGCCAGATGTGTCAGTAGCCAGAAGGGGCATCCTGAGGGAGAGGCAGCGAGTAGCCAGCTGGCATGAGGAGAGGGGTACCCAGCTGAGGCTACATGGTGCAACCAAAGCTTTGCCTTCAAAGTTCTCTGCGCTGTGGTACCACTGCTCTAGTCAAACACTTCATCACAGCCC
>VZRQ01010294.1:92810-180405 GCA_013397975.1 Machaerirhynchus nigripectus | reverse complement strand
TAATATATATATATATTCACACACATTATATATATAAATTCTTTTTTCTAGATGGGTATATGGTTCCCTTTTTTAGGATTAGAATCTTCATTATGGTAGACCAATAATCATCATGTGAATGTTCAATTGTTATGATTACAGTAAAGTTCAGCTTTGAGAAGTATAAACATCATATTTCTGAATGGATCAAGCGTCTGAAGACAATAAAGGGGTATCTCAATCTTTTGATGCTTTAGTGGAAATTGCAGTGCTGCTGGTGGAAACTCCAGCACTGAAAACAGCTGGCAATAGATGTTTTCCTGGCCTTTGCATAATCTTTACTCTTTGGGTGATTCTTGCATTTTCTACTTGTTATAAAATTAAAAGGCCAAATTTACCAATATTACTGCTCTAAATCAAGTCAGGATCAAAACTCCTATTGTTCTCAATGGTTCAAAAATTTCTTAGGGCTCTAGTTTGCAACTATCTGATTTCAGCTTGCAGAGATTCATGTGAATCATTTTAACAGGCTTGAGTGGGTTTACAGCCCATCATTTTGATTTGAATAAACCTCAAAGCCCAATAGGAATTTCATCTCAAACCTTAAGAACTGAATCAAGACTATGCATAATCCATTGTAAACCATATGTCAGCCTAGTTTCCCTGCAAACCTCTCCTAGCATTGTGAGAGGATTTGGAAAGCTCAGCAAACCTTGAGGAGAATCTAGTTTCTTGGCTTGTGACCAAACCTCAAACCTTAGAAATTGATTTTCTTTTCCTTGCAAAGGTTTTACACAGTTCTCATTGCCCTGCAGTTGTGTTCAAGGCAATTCTTTGCTTTTCTGTGCATGACTCCTGTGCTGCTTCTGAAGTGAAGAAAAACCCTTCCTGCAGTTAGCAGAAAACTACCTCCTTCACCGTTAGATATTTTTCCTAGAACAGTCTCCATAAAGTAGAACAAACTGTGGGGACAGATTTTTAAATGTATAATGTGTATAAATCTCCCTATAGAGATGTTTTAAATTTTATATCTTACCTTTATTTCTTCATATATCACTTCTTACGATGACTTCAAGTTGCCTTCAAGGTAGACAATATCTTTGTGTTCATGTAGACCAAAACACAGCTGGAACATGATCATGTGTGGGGCCTCTGGGCACCTCTGCAAGATAAATAAACAGTAATAATAATAATAGTAATAATAATAATAGTAATATTAGTCTCTTGTACAATTTATGTGGACTATATCTATGGAGGAAACCTTCCAGGAACAAAGTTTCTTGGTGCCAGACAAGTTTTTTTGGTCAGGAGTCTGCTCTGACTCTAACAGCTCACAATTGTGGGAGCAATTCCTCATGCCAGCCATCCCTCTTTGGGGCTGTAAATTCTTGTCTTTGAACCTTATAAATCCATTGACCTCTATAACTTGGCATTTTGCATCAGAGTAAACGACCCACCTGTTAATGAATTTATTGAAACAAAGCATACATTTTGCTGACACGACCCCATGTTTTTCCAAATGCAGACTTAAAAATCTTTAGGGAAAGTCATCTGCTTAAAAAAAGAGAGGTTTTCTAAACTAATTCCTTGGCTTTATTTAAACATTTAAAATATATGTTGAAATGCTGTATGAAATAGTGCCAAAAGTGAATAATAGTGGATATTATTTTTAAATGCTCATCTGAAACTACATCTCTCTAAACTTAAAATTTATGTTTCATGAGAGTTTTTTTCAGGGAGGAATGCATTATATTTTAAAAATAAATTAATGACCTTCAGTAAAAGTAGAGATGGCTGGCAAGTCTGCTTTGTGTGTAGTAATAAAAATGGTTTATTGGCCTAACGCAGTTAAACGCGGGAGCCAAATTATACTCAGGCTCAACTTCATATCTTGTGTGACTCTGGGGGCATCATTTGCTGACCTGGATTCCTCCCCTTCTCCAATCCCACCTCTTTTTCTGCCTGAAAGCAAAGCTTAGATGAAGAAAAGTAAATAGCTTTTCTTTCATTTAGCTGTATTTGTTTTCCATTGGCTCCTTTAAAGCAGCACCAGTAATGTCCCCAGAGCTCCCAAACCCATTTATTTTCTATCTACTACCTGCCAGCTTGAAGCCAAAGCTAATTCACCCCAGAAGGTTTAACTCCCGTCAGCTGCAGCATCAGGGGCATATCAGTGGCACTGTGTGTAGGTGAGGATCAATAGGCTCAGGAAGTATAGAAAGAACACGACTGGAGGAAAACAGGGTTTAGAGGCTGATCACGAAGAAATCAGAGGGACCTGGTATCTGGATTTGGCAGGGGAGCTTGTTTTGGAATAAAAAGGAATATTCCACAAGGAAAAAGGGAAACTCAAGCCTATTGTAAAAATTCAGCTGCAGTTTAGTAGTTTTCTCTTTTGACTTGCAGCACTATTAAGAAGCAGACTGCATAGTCAGGTTAGACAAGGATTTTCTTGGTTCTGAAGGACTGAAACCCTCATTTTCAAAGCATCCCTTAGCATCTTGAAGCTTCTCTCCCTCAGTCTCTTTCATGGGAATAATCCATGTGTACAGGCACTTCACTTTATGGACTCTAGACTGAACACTCATGTCACATCAAAGGTGATGGGAGCTAGCCAGAAAGATCCAAATCCATATAGGTTACTCATAAAAGTGTAAAACCATCCCCAAAGGAAAAGTTACATCAAACAGTTGCCGTAATTCTGAGTGGTTACATAAGAGGAGAAATTTTGTCTGGAATCCTTGTGTTGCAATCCCTGATGAAATTTTTTGACTAAGTTTTGAGATAGAGTTTATATTTCCACAGTCTCAAATTTAGCTCATAACCTTTAGCAGTTCTGCTAACCTTGCTGCTGGAGTCCCCATTAAAACTGTCTGTATGCTTTCATTATATTAATTTAAAAGGACTACGAGATCATCTGATCTTGATGGCACTAATTTTTACTTATTCTAAACGTGTAGGTTTTATATAAGCTAAAGAATTTCTATGTTGGGGAAAATAAACTGTGTGTTACAGACACAGAAGAGGATAATCCATGATGCTACTCATGTCTAAACTCTTACTTATGTGAGAAACTGAATGTCCACAAGAGACACAGGGGATCCCCAGCAGATGAACTACACTGTCTGTACAGGGGAAGGCAACTTGCATTGTCTTTGAAAATCTTGGAGTTAGAAAACAAGTTCCTCCAAAATTTTCAAAATCAAGAAATTAGCATGACCCTTGAAATCAGTGTGGCACAAGAGCGAAGTACATACCATCTGGGCATCTGAGAAGCAGAATTCTCTGCATTGATTTTTTTCTTTTCTGTAGGGATATATTTTGTCCTTTGTCCCCTCATCAACTGTGAGGATTTCTTAGAGGAAGGCAGAAAAAAGCACAGTGAATGCAAGACAGACAATGATATGTTCACAGAAAAATTATTTCTAACAGTTTAAGGTGACTCTTTGAGGCTTGAAAGATGACATTTTCCCGTGCTATGAACACCAGGTAAAACATCAGTAAACCCATTCTTTCCAAGGCCAAGGAAAAAGGGATAAATAGGCATATGCACTTACTGTTGGATGGGGAGACAGATGGGCTACCCTGATCATCCAGCTCGATACAAATGTATCCCACTCAAGATCCAGTTCTTGGCCATCATTACACCACCATGAGAAAGACTGAACGATCCTTGAAACAGTCAGGTGTGTTTTCCTGCACATACTATGGTCCAAGCACCATCTCAAGTTCTCTTCAGTTAACTGAGCACCTGTGTTACATCAGCCTTGCAGCCACCTGTCCAGCAAAATGATAGCAAAATGCCCATATTGACGTGACATGCTGAGAGAGTTTGGATTGTTCAGCCTGGAGAAGAGAAGGCTGCAGGAAAACCTTTGAGCACCTCCCAGTACCTAAAAGGAGACTACAAAAAAGCTGGAGAGGGCAAGGGCAGGTAGTGATAGGACAAGGGAGAGTGTCTTTAAGCTGAAAGAGGATATATTTAGATTGGATGTAAGGATGTACTGTGAGGGTGCTGAGACACTGGAACAGATTGCCAAGAGAAGTTGTGGATGCCCCATCCCTGGAAATGTTCAAGCCCAGGCTGGATGGGGCTCCAAGCAACCTGGTCTAGTGGAAGGTGTCCTTGCCCATAGCATGTTGGAACTAGATGATTTTTAAGTTCCAACTAGCCCATAGTTGGAACTAGATGATTTTTAAGTTTTCTTGTAACCCAGGACATTCTATGATTCTATGGTATATTCTTACCATGTGGACTCTAGAATGTATTTGTTCCACCTAAGTTTAGATACCTAAGTGTGGCATCTAATTTAGGAAAATAAATACTCTGAACACCTTGGTGTCAAAACAAGGGTGCACATTCCTGGTGTATGTCCACATATTCTACATATTTCACCAGCTGTTTAAGTACTACAGGATTAGAACAATTATTACAGGTAGAGGGATTGAATTCAGATCAAGAACTGAACCGTGGCACTCACAAGGAAGTCTTAGTAGTGATATGCTGAGGTGCAAACTCACTTCCATCTATGTGATTTTCCTCCTCTTACATTTAAATTCATTCCCTATGCAAAGATACCTTTACGCTCACACTCTGTATGCACCAGCCTGCTCGCCTGTGCTTTCTCATTCTCAGTTTCTCAATAAATTGTGAATCTCTCACCCAGTTTCTGTATCTGACAAAACGGATGAGATCTCGAACATGATTCAGTCCCCATATATAATTTTTTATGAAAGCAGGGGGGCAGAAAAATAAAAGGGTTGCAGCATCTTCTTTAACTAAAGAATAGGTTACAACATGGATTTGCAACTTTTTTGATGCCAGACAACGCATTCATGAAAAAATTTTTATAAATCATTATCTTGGTAAACCTTCAGATGGATGTCAACTATTCATGCATATTATAGTCTAGCTATCACTAGTAAATGGGTTAAAATTAGTTAAGAATTCCTTATCTTTAAAAAATAAACTACATGGAATTTTATGACTACATATCATTTATTACCATAATCTTTCTACAAATGTATATTTATCAAAACTGAAAATGTAAAAATATTTTTCTAAATCTTATCAAAATTGGCACAAAAACCTTAGAAGTTCAGTGCAAAGGGGAATTGTCTATGTTTCTGAAAAGAGGAGGATCAGAAAATATTTTAATAACATTTCATCCAACAACCAGGAAGTGTTAGCAAGAACGTGTTTGGCTATGATTTTTTTTTCCATGAATATTTGACAAACCACCCACTCATGTACACACACAGATCTCACCCCTAAAATTTGGATTCCTCTCAATAAAAAGCTTGTTGTTGATTTTTGATCTTTTTGACCTTTAATTCTTACCAGTCAAAAAGCCACTTCTTTACTGGAAAAAAAAAAATCTTGAAAACATTTTGACCAGAAAAATTGTTATTCATATGAAAACTGTATTCAAGTTTAAGCTAATTATGGAAAAGAAATACATATTCTTGATGTCAAACTCATGCTCCAAATGAGGAGAGGATGTTCCAAATAAGTGAGGACTAGCAATGTGACAGCTATAGAAAACTGCTGCTGCTGCCACAGTCTTCCACTCTGGAGTGGAGGGCATTCGGAATTATGACTGTGACCAGGGTTGTGAGACTGAGATGCACAGATTCCTAAATTCATGTGAAACTGGGTGATATTTGGGATTGCATTATAACCCTGCATGGGAGGCAGGCAGCTGGTGAAGATTTGGAACCTTTTTAAGAATGAGCTCTGGGCTACTTTAAAACTGAAATCTGCTTTGAGTCATTAAAATTATTTGAACTGGTGTGTCACAATAAACTCTTTAAATGGTATAAGAATTTAAATCACTATGAGAGCTTAACATGTAGTTGGTAGAAGAAAAAAGTTCTATCCTTGGGCTTTGATGGGGAAGAAGTGGGTACAATGCAAACTCATCCATGAGACCGTGTGACAGCATGGACATCTGAGCTAGTGTCAGAATTTGGGGTGACTGTTTTGGCCTGGCTTCATGTAAAGGTGGTGTCACTGAGATCATCTGATCTTTATGGAGGTGGTCCTCACAACACAACATCCCTTCATTCCCATTTAAATTGTTGGACCGCTGTGCTGCATTTGATGTGACTGGTTACAGAAACATGTCACGCTGCTGAAGGAAGTGCCTGGGCATTGCAATAGTTATTTGTATGAGACTGAATACAGAATTATTACTTCTGCCACCCCCAAGGAAAAGTATATTTCCAAGCACTAAGTGCTCTCCTTTGCTCTTGGAGATTTGGTAGCTGGAAGAAAATAATGTTTCTATCTGAATCTGATAAGGATGAAGAGTATGTGGAATGGAGGAAGGAATTGCTTTGAGGAATTCAGTTTGACAACCAACACCAGGGGGCTTCTTGCTGGAAAATGGGGAGTAATTCCCTGAAATCAAAGCAGTTTATCAAAACAAGAATTTAAACCCAGGATCTTACACCTTTTTGGTGAATATGCAGATCTAATCTGTACCAGATATTCTCTCTGACCTGTATTAGCAGCATGAACAGTACAGACCATCTTCTAAACATTCCTGCCTGAGCTGGGCTCCATGGGCAGCATCCCAATTCAAAAGCAGCTCTCATACAGGTGTGGATGCATTTTGCCTGAAGGAGAATGAAGTTATTCATGTACTTTGCAAAGTGCAATAGTTTCTCATCCCAAGCAACAGGACTCACAGGGCAAAGTGTCAGACACAGGCGACCTACTGAACACAAGTTAACAAGATCTTGAACAATTTTCTGCAGCGGAGTGATGAACCCGTTATAAGGAATGATGTGGGCCCTCTGTGGGCTCTCAGTGTTTCAGCTGTATCATTATTTGTCATATTTACAGTATATGACAAATGAGCTAAGGGGAGAAAAACCTGGGCTGAAAAGAGATTAGATCATTTGGGATGAAAAACTGCCAACACTGAGGCTTTACACCAAAAGAAAAGTAATAATCATGCCTTACATAAAGCATATGTAATCTCTGCAGCTATCTTGAAAAAGTGCCCCCCTTCAGGACATTTCTTACCCTTTCTTCAACACACAGTTCCCCCATCTCATTCATCTTTGAGGCAAAGATGCATTTTCCATATTCTTTGTCCTCTACTGCAGAAAACACTGTATACATCATAGGCAGAAACATGAGCAAACTGTGGTTTGAATCCCTTCCACCCTTTCAAAAATTATTAAGCATCCAGCCTACGAGAAGCCACATCTCTAATCACTTTTGTGTTCCACTGACCAAGCTCTTTTCCCACTGGCACTGTCATTTAATACTGAATACTAATGAAGCCTGACTTTGTTTCTTCTTCACTTTTTTTTTTTTTTCACTCTTGAGGTGCATTTCAGCTTCACCTTTGACATGTGTGTATGCAACCCCATACCAGTGCAACCCACTTTAGAAAAATTTGTCCTTTCATGGCTCTGCTCAGATTTCCAGATGCTGTTTTGCACATACTCTGACTGGATACCAGGGGTAGATGGCCCTTTAAAATGTGACCTGAACAAAACACATTTATGAGAACTTGATGGCAGAGTGTAATGTACAATATGTAAGTATTTAAAGTGTATACTATAGAATGAGACATTTTACTGGCTAAAATCACATCATTTAACTTGTGGCAATGACCTCCTGCCGTGCAACAGATTTTTTGTGTGCACATAGACATTACATGGAAGGAAAAAACATACTATAGGCAGCTCTAACAAGACCCAGGTATTCAATGAAATTCAATTCCTGTTTTCTGCAGTACTCCTTTTACCACTGAATAGCTTCTTTTTTTCCTTATTTCCCCCCTCCCCCCCCCTCTCCTGAGCTCTCTCTCTTGCAGAGTTCAGGACTATGAAGCTGATTCCTCTCCTGACATATCCATCCTACACTGATCATAAGGAGCAAGAGGCTGACAGATAATGGCGAACAGCTTTCCATGGGAACTGGGATAATGCAAGTACAGTTTGATCTCTGCAATGGTTCAGAACCACTCAGATACACATTCTGCACTGCTGCCAAAAGTTTGTCTCCAGGCTACTAGGAGAGATATTTAAGGCACTGTGATGTTTAAGCAGAAAAAATATGTCTTTTATTAATCATATTTGCACAACTGATCAGGAAAATTAATTTCTTATGTTTTCAGAATTAATTTTGTGGAGCAAAGTGAAGTAAGATTAACCTACAGACCTAAGCAAAACTATGGCTTCTTTGTTTCAGGCTGGAGAAAGGCCAAATCACATTATAGCATACTTTACTGGTAAGGTTATATATTAGGAAAGTCCCAAAACGGTTTGAGAAGGAACCAGTACATAACAGAGTTAGTGACTGGCTATACAGCTCTATCTTGTACTATTTCCAAATGCTTACATTATAAACCACACAGTTATCAGTTTTATTGTCACTGTGATTCCAGATAGACACATATATCACACAGGCACTATGGTAATACTTCCACCAATGAAAGGGTCACTTTTTGCCCTGACAGTCCATGCGTAGAGGTGGGAGAAGGTCTAGGTAAGACTCTTGGAACACATCAGCTTATATTTTTCCATTGTGCATCACTTGCTTTTCTATTGGTTTTTTTTTATTGTTCTCTGGGATTTTTTTTCTCTATTCCACTGTCTTTCAGTGTGATTAACCTAAATTTATTGAATACAAATTTTCTCCAGACACATGGTCCATTGTCTATTATATGTAAAGAATTGGGGCAAAATTTTAAAATATGTTCACTTATTTAGCTGGGATAATTTAATTACTTAACCAATCTTTTCTATGTTTACAGAGATGTTGAGAACTGCAGTGCCTACTGAAGGTAGTGGGAACTTTGCCTGCTCAGCATGTCTAGAAACTGGACTTTAATTAACATTTCATTGATTATTAAACTTTCTACGTGTTCAGACAGCAGCATAAAATTCCAGTGACTTCAGTTTTCTGGCCATTTTCAGTTGGTGTAGAAAAATAACCATAACAAGATGGTGTGATAAGGAAGTTGTTGCTTTTATTGCAAATCCATACTCTACATCTCTTTTAACCCTAATTATGCTCTATTGCTTAAACAAAGTTTATTTTATTTAGGGTATTCAAACAGGATAACATGTAAGAATTTTAAAAAATAATTTTTAACTACACTTTCCAGTCAGAATGACTAACTAAACCTATGTCTTCACTGTCAAGTACAACAGCTCTACCTTGTAGCTGTCAACTGCTCCCTTTCAGGAAAAAGCATAGGAAATAGATGTTTCCTGACTACTTGCCAGTCACAATGATATCAAAGGCATTGATTTTATACCCAGTGAGGTCTATGTGAAATCAGTGGAGACAATTTCCTTAATAATTAGAAATCTATGTAATTTTATATTTGTTTAGAGAGTGAAAGAGAAACTTCAAGGTCTTTTTTTCATGTCATCATCACACAGTAATACACTTTCTCTACATTTACGCAACATAGCCATTGGATTATTTTAATATTGAGGGACTAAGACAAAACATTTTGGACCAGTGACCTCCATATATTTTGTTTATATTTTATCTAGAATTGCCTTCTTCCTCTACATATCAGTACAATTCTACCTTAGCCACACTTTGCCTAGCCTCATTCAAAATAATGTGGAAGCATAAGCAGTGTTTGGATGTAGAAGGCATGTGTATACCTTACTATTGAATTTTCTAGTTATTGGAAGATTCCCTGTTCATCAGAAATAGTTGGATCTAATGCAGTTCAATTCTGATTATTATTTTGAGCATATAGAAGTCTGAATTTATTTGCTTTTGATTATTCTATACTTAATTTCGGGAAGGCTGAGTCCCACAAAGCATTGCATCCCTTTCCTTTGCAATGAAATCATGAGCTAGCAGTTGGTTGGGATCCCTCATTTTTACCTTTTCCTTGGGAATCAGCCAAATGACTTGCAATGGAAGTTTCTTTCCAGAATTAAAAACCAAACCACAATAAAAACAATGACAAAACCCACAAAAAAACCGAAGCCTGCAGCCATCCATCTCACTGGACATTTTTCATATCCAAACAATGAAAGCATCAGGCTTAAGTATCAGACTTAAAGCTGTCAAGTTACTGGCCAAAAGAGATGTTAGTGTTTCATATAATCTAATGTATACATTTGGACAGTTTCATGGTTCACTCAGTTCCTTCAGTTTCTTTTTCATTTGGGATCCATTCCAGTCCCTGTCACAGAGACCCAGACTCTTTCTTTGGCTGTGAAGGCTCCACAGCAGCATAGCCTGGATTGTGTTGAACCTCAGGATACTCATACAAGTCTGATGTGATCCTGGTGATCCAGGAAGGAAAATCTCTGAAGCTCTAAATGTACAGTGTACTTTTAAGGCCAATGAATTGGCTGTAGGAAAGACCTCAAGAAGGTATTATTAGTGATAGTTTAAAAGCCTCCCTTCTCAGCATTTTCAAACCAACGTAAACATGAATTCTGCTTTATTTCTCAGTATTATAAAACTTTAACAGCACTGAACTGTGGAAATAACTAAATCTATCTTCTTCTTTCCTCTCCAGAGTACTTCCAAATCCTTCTATTAAATTTCTACACTCCGTCACAGACATATTTTTGTATTTCTCTGTCATTTCTTTGTCTCAGCTCTGTGGAAAAGAGAAATGATCCAATTACCTTGAGGAGAGGATTTCTAATAAAAATTTATAAAGAAATGGTAAGTGCTGTCACTTTCACTCTGTCTTTTCCCTTTTTTTTTCCCCTTCTCTGTTGTTGGTCAGGAAAGAAATGCTTACATTGACATGAACATTGTGTATGTAAATATAGGCAAAGCAAGGCAAAGGAAGATTTTATACTGTTTCCTGTAAAATCCATTACTGGACCAGATGTGATAGTAGTCGTATCTGGGCAGGGTTTTTCTCAGATTGTTCTCTTGGAGCAGACATGAGGTTCATCCAAAAGGGGATACTAAAGAATTTGGTCTCAGAACTCCCAGGGGAGCAGAGACACTGATGGGAAAGACTGCTCTGGTGGCTGCCAGCTCCTCCACCCCCAGGCAGCTGAGCTCCCTTCCCCCTGGCCATTCCTGCGCCTGAGAAGGTTTTGGAAAAGAGAACAGTCAATGCAAAAATAAGTGCAGTCTTTAGTTTCAAACTGCATTAACATCTGGATACATCTGAATATGATTACTGGATGGGATATAGCATGTTTCTTGGCACTGTGTTTTCCTTGCCCCCAGTGTTTCTCCACTCCTCGTCACTCACTGACTGATCCCTCAATGCACAGGTAAATCCAATCACAGTTGCATATTTGACTTTTCTGCCAGTATTAGAAATCAGGAATAATCATTCTTATTTTCACGTATGAGTCAAAGGGTTTGAACTTTTTGCAGCGTTATTCTGGTGTTTGGTCTCTTCCTGTGGATCTCTTCTGTCCTGGTGCCTGTCCATCAGAATGTCTTCCTGACTTATTTTCTTCCTCAAAATTCTGTTCTTCTGTGAGGCTTGCATAATCCTCAGAAAGGACTTTATAGTGAATTTGCTAGATGTCCAAGTTTATTCATTCCTTTCTGATGATTAACAGAATGAATTTTTATATACATCTGATGAATGCAACTTTGCATTGATTTAATTTATGAATTAAAAAAAATGCTGCTGTTAAAAGTACATGAAATAAATTCATTGAATTGTTAATATTTTTGTCATTCACTTTACACATTGATTAAAACAGTTTCAGATTTTTTATGAAGGGACTCTTGGATAACTTTGAACAGGTTTTTTGGCATACTGGTCATTTCAAGAGAAGCCTCAAAATCTTACTGTTAAACCTAACTTTTTGAAATGATATTGCAATGAAAAAGTAATAACCAATGGAAATACTCTAGAAATCAGTCTAAAAGTAACTTGCTGCACAAATAAAAAAACATATTCTACCAAGAGCTGGATCGTAATTAGTCTCCTCTTGAGAGGAGAAGCTGTAATTCCTGTTTTAATCCCAACTTTAATAACTTCAAACCTTTTCAAAACTTGGTAAGAAATGTAGCTCAGTTGTTTCATGACTTTAGTAATGAATATGTTACACAGAAAAATTCTTGACTTCGTTTTAATCCAGTATTGCCAATTTTGAGAACTGATGCAGGATCCTTCTCTGCCTGTAGTTTAACAAAAAAAAATAGGTGGTAATTGAGGACTGCATTTCTTACTTTTATGTAATAGACAATGTTTAAATCCATGTTAAGTTTCCACCTTTTTGTTTGGGACACATTTATTCTGTACAGTAAGTGCATATTGCAGGCAGAGGAAAATTAATTGATTCTAAGATAAAAGAGACAAACGAACAGCCATCAGACACAGCAGCTAAGAGTGAATCATAACAGGCAGAAGGAGGTTAATGCACAGAATGTAATGAATTCTCTTATAGGCAGTTTTAAGTAGGCTACACTGAGGGGTTGTATACTCTAGTTGTAAATACTAGGTTGGGTGATTGAAATTCCTGCTGTAAGTTCTTATATATAAATGTTTAGTTACTTATCAGCAGAATGAAAAAGGTCTGGGTTTTGGTGACATCTGAAATAAAAAGCAGCTGCCTGGTGTTTTGAATCTGCCTTTCACCAGCCAGTTTATAACCACTGTTTCACTTCTGCGAGGCTCAGAACTTTCTGTAGTCCCAAGGGCATCCAGAAATTAAATTTGCCATTTAAATACATTGTGCACTTGAAAAGTAGGCAGATAAAATGGTTTGTATTTTTTCCTTACCTGCTTGCTTTTCTGTTTTTTCATTCAAGATCTCATAAAATTGTGGTAGAACAAGTGTTTTAATTAGTGTAATTTGCATGTACCTCCCTGAAAGAGAAATACACTCCCAAACTGCTTTGAGTGCTCATCTGATTTGGAGGCTCATAAATGAAATATGATAAATTAAGCACTTTTTTAAAATTAATTTTTTATATTTTAGTGGTTGCCCTACAGTCAGCACTCTGCACAGATATCCTCTGTTATGAGACTGCTCCTCACTACACTGGAAACAGGGAATGTTCGGCTGTGTGTGCACTACACACAGCAAATAGCACCCTTATGTCTTTGGTGAACTCAGAGGAGGAATAGATTTGCAGGTATTTCCACTGGACCTACAAATGTCATATATGTCTTGTATAGGTCTTATGCCACGTTTGCATTCATGAATCAGCTGCAAAAATTTAGGACTTCGGTTGTGTTGTGCACTTTGAGGGAGACCATACTTGATCAAAAAAAGTAGGTGCTAAATTAACAAAACAAACTTCAGTTTTCAGCTCTCTGTGCTCTCTTCAACTTACTAATTTCGTGGTCCCTCTGGTTTTTCTAAATTCCAGCCCTCACTCTCTACAAAGTAATGGCTTTAGTTTGCTTCATATTTTAAAAGGAGGAATGACATACGGTAATACCATGAAAAGGGAACCCAAAAAATCCACCCAAACTCAGTTTTTGTGGGTTTTACATATTTTTGCTGAGGAAAAAAGAAATAGACCACTTTTTTTGTTGTTGTTGTTGTTATTTAAAGGTATTCATTAAGGACAAAGTAAATTTAAAAAAAATCAAATAAACCTACTGGAAGTAGCAAACTTGAAACTGTCTGCTAGAACAGAGTTCTAGTAAAAGAGGTTTCCTTGAAGAGACTTCCTTACTTCTTAATACGACCATTGCCAACACTATCATCTCTTTCAGTGCCTCTGATACTTTTGTGTATCCTAGTATGTAACGAGACACAGCAATGTAATTAGAACACCTTCATTTTTTCCTAGCTCCTAAAGGTACTGTGAAAGGAGAGAGTGATCTGGGAAGCTGGTTGTTAGACTCAACAGTCAGTAGCAGCTCTTCAACTTTTTGTCAAGCAGCCTAGTCCTTGGACCTTGAAGGATTTCTCACCTGCACAGCTTGTGACACAAGACTCATCATTTTCCATGGTCTATTTTTTAACAGCTTAGCTGGAAATGTGATCCTTGGGAATATCTTCCCAGGACAGATTTGCCTCGAGTCAATTATTTTGAAGCAAAGAGATGGTGTGAATGAAGGGATGAAAACTCGTGCTTTTGCCAGAAGAAAGACTGAAGTAATCTTCAAATTATACAACTGTGTCTAGTGATGACACTAATGAGCTCCTTAAAAATGCAGATAGCAGCTCATGTAATGATTAGCTTGTGTTATTGATGGACTAATATTGAGTTAGAAAATATAACACACTCTGAGTCTTTCACGTCATTTCATGATGCATAATTCCAAGTTTCAACGTAGTTATAAGTGAAGATGAGATTGTGTTTAAAATAGAATTTCTCTGATTGGAAGCAGAGACAGCTTTCCATGTTTCTGCAATTGAACTGTGATTATGGACATAACACAGGAAAGGTTTTAAAACCAGTAAGTTTCTAAGCAGTGTTATAGCTTCCTTGTTTATTGGATATTGCCTATGTAAGAATGACAATGAAAAGTGAAGTCTGCTATTATTTGTCATGCCTACAACAGCTACTCTATTTGCTGTCAGCTTGCATTGTGTGCATTGTGCATCTTTTAACAGCACTTAGACATGCTGACATAAAATACAAAGATGATCCAATTACGTTTTCTGCAACTGCATCTCATTTTGCTAATGCTTACAAATTAAGGGTGTCTATCACCCTGTACATGAGACAGAACACAGATAGCATTTTAAACCCCCTGAATTTCGTAGTGTATACCACTTAAATACAGAAGCAGCCCTACTTGTAAACAGTTGACACGCAGCTCATAAACTAGTGTAGTCAATATGAAAATGCAACCATGTAGCTTATACGGAAATGATTCCTCCTTACTGTTATTTCTTAGTGGTAATATTATTTATTTGTAGCAGTTTGCTTTTGGCAACTTTTTTACCAGAGACAGTTTAAATGTGCAGCATTAGTGTTTATCTACCTCCACAAATCTCAGTGACCATGTCTTTCCATGGTCAACAAACCCTGGAAAATCCAATGAACCTTTACAGAAGTCGGGATACTAGAGGGCAGTCTTTCAGAAGGATGTTATTTATTTATACATACGTCACAGATTTATATGAAATAGAGGAATCTCAGAGAGTAAAGGAGAATCATATCAGCATTGCCAGGAGTGACTAAATGGGGTGGCAAAATCTTAACCCTATAAGCTGAGTTTCATTAGATGGAGAGTTGCAGATGAAACCCATGTGGCTGTGGTGGAACACATCGTGCAGGACTTCACTGAAACAGTTTTATTCTAGAAGCAAAACAAGACCTGAGTTGTTGCTGAGTATAAAGTGCTTCTGCTTCCACCTTGCACCTCCTTGCTGTACTGGATATTGCCTGTTAGTTTCGTGTGGTTGTTATCATTCTCATTCCCACCTGAGCTGAAGGGGTGTTCACTTTGTTATCGACACTGGGGCTGAGATGCCCAGTCCAAGCTTTTTGCAGCACACCCCTGGAACATCTCGGGGTGAGCATGGCTTGGGGTGCGAGGTACAGACTCCACATCTATCAAGCTGAACTCCTTTTTCTAGCAACATTTTTGTATTAGTGGTGAATGGCTGCAGATGGACAGTCCTGCTGATTTCCTAGGTCACTGCTGTCTTCCTGGCACATCTTCTCAAAAGAAGTAAAAGGAGAGCAAGGACAAATGCCCCAAAGTGCTTTTTACACAATAGCAGGGCTGAGAGTTGTGGAAGTCTCTGTGAGTGGCAGTTGCTGTGACCTTATTCAGCTGCTTTTAATAACTTTGCACCAGATGCTGGAAGATTTTAAGCATGATAGGTTGGGAGAGTTTGTTCCACTGTTCGTCTTTGTTCTTGACACTGCCTCTTTAAGCAGAGCTAATAATCTACAAGACTTTTTCATAGAAAGCAGTCATTAGAGACTCTGTGACAGGTTCAGTTTTTTAGCTGAACAGTTGTTTGTGCTTTTCCTGTGATTTCCATGGGAAGTGTACGGCTCTCTATTTCATTTGCCTTTGAAGAGGAAACTGAATTACCTTAGTGTCAAACAGCTCAACTATCTGTTTTACTTTTTTGTTTTCATCTTCATTTTTGTTGCCATTAACATGGTTACATATGGGTAACCGTATGGTGGGATACAAGTATCAGATGGTTGCCCAGAAGTCTGGCGTCTGCAGAAATTATTTTATTTCCAGATGGGAAACTGAATCTTTAGCAAATGAGTAATTATGGAATACATGGAAATCATAGTTGGACAAATAACCCAATGCTTCTCTCCATTACAGAGCAACTCACTCAGATATTTTGAGAGGTGATGTGTTACTCAGTCTGTGCAAGACTACCAGGAGTTTGCTGCATAGAAATTTCTGGGTCTGTGGAAAAAAGAGTATTAGAAACATATTATAGTAGAGTTGACTTCTTGGTGTTACTTCTGTGCCATAGAGTCAGAGTCATAACCAGCAGCCCCAAGAGGCCCCAGCCCAACAATAAAGGCATTGTTATAATAAACACAGCACAGATGCTCAGAGCTGTTTACAAAGCACACAGTGGTATATTCTCTAGTCAAAAGTCTTGCTGCTAGAGGATTGATTTTTTTTCAATATTTTGTGCTTATTTGCAGCATCCCAAGGGTTGTCTCTTTTCTCCTTTCCTTCAATTCTTCTTTCTAATATTTTTCCTATATTTCTCAATTTTTACCATCATAATACTTGCAAGAAAAAGACTCATTACCTGTACTCAGACTCCCTTCTGTATAATTCCTCTTCAGTAATTGTTCCTCTTCATTTTTTGGTCAAGGAGTAAGAAATGTTTAGCTCTTTTATTTGTATAATAAACTCCCATTAATCAGTCTGTCTTTGCTGCAGGAATGAATCTTGTTTTCTCTTTAGCAGCAGCTTCGGGGCTAGAAATAAACCCAAAGGAATAGAGAGAACCAGAAAACCTTCATGGATCCCAGACCAAGAGCAGCTTTGGATGGACAAAGCTGAAATACAGGGAGATGCATGAGGTTATTTGCTTTTCTAGAGAGAACATTTATCATTCCTTTACCTAGGGCATCTCCAGTTCTCTGCAGATGTGATTCTCTAGTGACCAAGACACAGAGGTGAAGGATTTGTACCAGCACAGTTTTGGTGGCTCATCTCTTGGGGTGTCTTGGCTGTCTTGGGGTGACTTTATGCTGTGTATCCCCTATCACCGTTCTATGCCCAGACATGATTCCTGTGCCTTTCTATGCCTTTAAAACTGAGTGCGAGAGAGAGAAAAAAAACCTGAGTGAACTTTTCAAACAGTCTGTACTTCAAGCACACTAAGATTAGCTGTTTCTTGCTGAGGAGCAGAGGCAGCACTCTTCTTGCTTTTCAGCCAGGTTTTTGGCTCTGCTTCTTTGGAGAGAGACGGAGAGTAGTTTTTCCAGGACTTTGGTTTCTTTTTTCTTCTCTTCTGGACTTGTTCAGAACACCAGAACATCCGAACCAAGGGCCTGGAGGGGGGCCCCCTTGCCAACCCAGCTCCGAGGAGAAGGAGAGAGACCACACCCACAGAAGGATTCTAAAATCTTTCAGGTTTTTCTCTCACAACGAGATGTTTTGTTATTTAGCATTATTAGTATTATTTTCCTGTGTGTTTGTTAAATAAATAGTTTTTGTTTTCTTTTTTTCACATTCCTCCAAGGAAAATCCTTTTTTCCCCGACCCTGGTGGGGGAGGGGTGGCTGTAACCCATCTTCCTTTGAGGAGGAGACATTCTTTTTGAATGTTTCCCTGAAATTTGGCCCAAACCGCCACAATTTCTCTCGATTTTATAACCAGATGAGCCATACAGGAAATCTGGTTTGCTGAAATATATATAGTATTGAAGAGGAGAAAAAAATATGAATAGTTCTGATGGAAAGCTGTCCCCAGAGTGTTTATAAAGCCAAGTCTGACTTGATGTTTCAGACTTGATACAAATGTGTGTTCTTCCCAATCACAGTCTCTGGATGAAATGATCTTATTTTCTGAGACTTGTAATGCTATTTACCTTTAAATAATATTGGAAAAACTGTCCTAATTTGAAAGGTCTGTTGTATGTATGATGTCAAAGCTGTTCACCCTTTGGGGTGTCCGGATGGAGGCCATAAGGTCTCCCCAGGCCCGGCCCACCAGCAGGAGAGCTGGTTGTCCTGGACACTGGGAAGTGCTGGAATTACTTACCTTGGATGGTTTTCACTGTAGATCTCTGGGTCCTGACTGTCCTGGAGCCTCAGCTCAGACACAGAACTTCCACTGCATAGTCAAGGATCTGAAAAGTCAATTGCAGAATTTTCAAACCTACCTGGCAAAACCAGGGCTCAAGACTCATTGAACCAGGAAATTGCTCCTAGAAAGTTTTGCAAGGCTAAAGCTGAACTTTATATGTGAAAGAGACCACGATGGATCAGAAGCTGAACTCTGACTTGACAGTGTGATATCCTTCCAAAACCAACAAAGTCAAATGTCACTCAGAGCAAATTAACAGGAGTAATAAATGCAAGACATAGGAGGCAAGCAGCCGTCTGCTCAGCACTGATCAGTTGTCTGCTGGAGTCCACCAGTGTGCTGAACCACCATATTTGAAAAGTGAAGTAATAGATCTGAAAAAACGAAAGCAAACATTGTAGGACATTTAAAAACGTGGCCTATAAAGAAATGTTGAATGAACTGGGCTTGCTTAATCCATAAAGGAAAAGACTATGGCACAACATATTTACTATTTTGTAATGTTTAAAGTGTTGGCCAGATAATCATGTCAGCTAATGGGAAAAAAAATGGCATAAACAGCAGCACTGCAAATTTGAGTTACTTTTTTTTTTTTAAATTGCCTTTGTAAAGGGATAATAAAATACTGGAACAACTTACAAGTGGAGATGATAGGCTTTCCCATCTGAATAAGCTGCACAGAGATCTTCCAGGAATGATTTCTGTATGAGTGGAGGACAAATTAGAAAATCTGAGGCCAGCTGTACATAGCAGGGCTAGGATTCAGAGCTCCAGAGATGCCTCACTCGGTCAGGGACTCTGTTGGTAAAAAGAGAGTGAAGGAAAAAGAGAGAAAAAAATAAAGATGGAGGGCAGAAAGTTCTGTATTTATGTTCTGTATTCTGTAAGGCAAAAAAGCCTTATTATACAGCATTCTGCAAAACCTAAAGGATTGACTCAAGAATCCTGTTATGCCACAGCCTAGGCCTGCATCTTGCTCCTGCTGCCTCTCCACAATTCTTCTGGAGCACACAAGAGGAGGAGCTGGAAGCTGACTGACCTCTTTATTTGAACCAATGTTATTTTAATTGAATCCTAATGTCTCCCCTCCTTTCTTGGCAGCTATGTACCCTCCACCTCCCACGCCCAGTTCTTTTTTCCTTTTGGCCAAGCAGAGATAGTTTTTTCTTCTGAGGAGAGAAAAAAGACAGACATTGGGATGCAACAGTCTGAATGCAACTTTTCGTCCTTACCTCTCTGCTCCACTTTAGAAAGATGGAAGGTCTGGCCTTCCAGTCCCAGCTCAAGTATAAAATTGAAAGCAAATCTGTGGTGCACCATGTATCCAGTAAAACAGAAGTGCACAGCATTTATTTCACACTGTTGTGCATGAACATTCAGCTGGGAACTTATTAGGAGATTTGGGGATCTAGTTACTCAAGGTTAATTTGTTTGAGTGTTCTTTTAAGAATCAAAGCAGAACTGTGCTACACCACTCTACAGGGCTAGGCAGAGGCACTCTCACTAGCCATACATCAATTCTTTCCCCTTCTGAAATGTGACAGGTAGACACCTATGACAGGTCTCTGTGGCTGCCTTAGAGTTTTAGCCTCAGAATTCAGGGTAGCAGTGCTGATTTTCCATATTTCAGTACGATGAACATTTTTTTTCCCTGAACATTTGGATACTGAACAGCAGTGATTCAAAAAATCCTTCCTAGCAAGAAAGTGGGTATTTGTTGTGGTTTAGCATAGCTTGGTTTTTAGTTAAGGAGAAATCCACCAGCCATAAAGTGATTCTTTGAGAGGAGCTGCTGACAGCTTCCTCCAGACCTGACAAAACCAATCAGCTGGCTAGTTTGAATATTGACAACTCTATTAAAACACTTAAGAAAGCTGAACATGTCTCTGTAAATTCACATTTTAGAACAAACAAACCCTGGCAAAGCCTCTCTTGCTCCCGGCTTTTGGACAGGTAACTGGGGGGCCCGCGCCGCCTGGCAGGCTGAGATCTCGGCTGCTCTTGCTTCCCTGGACGCCTGGGCACCCCCTGTGTGGCTGCTGAAATTAAATCCTACACTCCAAGAGCTCTGGCTGCCGCCCAGCAGAAAACATGTGACCAACAGCCAGAGGCAAATTCCCGATGCAAGGCCCAGGTAAGACAAACCCTTTCAGCGCTGTAAATTCTCCAGAACAGATGAAACCTGCAGACATCAATCCTGTCCTGAGTCAGAGAAAGGGAAAACGTGAAGGAACGTGAAGAAAACAACATAGAGACACTAAAGTCAGTGCAGANATCCCAGAGGTAGATGGAGAACCTTTTCTTCTGAACAGCTCATCCTTAAAATGGTACCCCATTAGCTAAGATTGAACCCTCAAAAACAGTTGTGGGGAAAGCTGTAGGATGAGGGAAGGGACTTTCACATTGCAAACAGATTTCCATTTCCAGGCAGCTGATTCGCTGTGACATTGAAGCCACAAGAGAACTGTTTCTTGTGGAGAAGTCTTCATGGCATTGCAAGAGAGACTCTTCTCCCTATGTGAACTGAAGAAAGACTAGTATAGAGGTGGTAAAGTGACTGAAAAAATCCCAAGTTTTGTCTCTTTATGTCGTCAGTGGGAAAAGAAAAAAGAGGTGGGGGAGGAGAAGTGTTCTGAAGGTGTATTCTGACTCTTACTATTTTTTCTTTTAGTTCTGTTAATAAAACTTTCTTTATATCCTCCACAGTTTTGAGCCTGCTTTGCCTTTCTCCTAATCCTTATTTCTCAGAAGGAAAATAAGCAAGTAATGGATGTGAACTAAATCACTACAACATTGTATGAAATACATAATATTTGCTAAACTGGGGAAGATTATAATTCTTACTCAGTTTAACTGTTAATGATTTAAAAAGTGGAATTCTACACAAGATGTACTCTTATCTTTCTTCCTTATTGGACTTCGATCTGTTAACCACTGCACATGAAAAAGCTGTTTTAATAGAAGCTGTGAAGCTGGAGTTAAGTTCTGATGATGGCACTGCAAGTCAAAGGTTTCCAAACTACTGTGTGCATCATTAGCGTGCTCCCAGCTATGTGAAACTGCGGTGGCAGCGAGCCAGCAGTGCCGGGTGCTGCCTGGTGCTGTTCCTGACTGCTGCTGCTGCTACCCATCATTGCTGATGATGGCATTCACATTTAACACTACTGCTGATGAAAGTACCTGCAATTACTACAACTGCTGATGGCAGAAAGAGTTTGTTAGCCCTGCTGTAAATTACTTCCTGAGGTTTCCTTGCCAGCTTATTTCATATTGTGAGCAAAATGCAGTCTCTTGGCACTCAGAAAGAGCTACATTAAGCAAAAGTTGTTTAAAAAGGCAGATATTATGAGACTAAGCCATATTGGTGTCATAAGCAGAAATTCAGCATTTCCCTCTTACGGCTGATACTGTGTGAGCCAGCCTGAACCAGGAAGCAGCGTAGCTTGATGCAGTGCCCAAGATAATAAGCCTTTGGCAGAGTTGACAGCACAAGGCTATCCAGATCCCGGATTCAATTTTATTTATCTGAATTGTTCTATTCTCCACCACAGGAAACTACGAAGTTGGATTTGTATTAGGTTGAGAATGTCTACATCATGCTCAGTCCATTTTACGAGACAGATAGGCGAGAATATTCATAAGGAATATTGACCTAAGGCCAACACAAAATATTTCTTAAAAACAAGGCCAAAAACCAAGTCTCCATACCAAATTAAAGTCTTTCTGTATAATGCAGTAAGTATGGCCCCTCTTTCACTAAATTCAATAATCTTTATTTTTTATATTCAAATTTCAAGAATTAATATTCATGTAGATTGACAAAAGTATTCTCCAGAAACTGACCAGGCAAAATGTGTTCCCAGGTTGGAGTGATTCATACATCTGCCTCTAGTGAGGTCAAAACATAAGAATGGCTACATCAGTTGAATCCAAAAATCCATTTCAGCCAGTGTCCTGTTTCCAATAGTAGCTGATAGTCTTGCTTGGGGCAGATTATGTAAATGGGGCTTGTAGGCCTATTGCCACTCTCTGTGAGTTGCTCCAAAGGCTCACATGCCCATACTGTTCAAAACTCATGTTAGCCTTGCACAGTCAGGGAAGAAGACAGCTTTAGGCAGAAAGTGAAACTTCTGCAGCTTCTTTGTTAGGAACCATTAGGAATGGTTCCTGTTTTTGCACCAGTTAATTGCCTGTCTGTACTACTCAGTGGATCCAGGGTTTCTTGAGGGCCTTGGCTATCTCTGCTGCTCCTCCCAGACCTCACATACCTTCTGAATGTAATCCTGAAGCTGCAAAGTTATTTATCTCAAAGGACAAGTTGGACTTGCTGGGATAAAAGAGGAGAGGTGGACAAAGACAGATCCTGCACAGTGGTTTCGTCATGTTCTGCTCAGTACTGGTTCAGTTTTTTCATGGTTGTTTTTTGTTGATGTATTTTGAGTAGAAAAGACATGTCAGGGTTTTTTGTGTTCCCACCACCCATCCCTTCCCAAAATGTGAGAATGACAATGTCAGACCAGGAAACATCTATGCCTTTTTGTATGTTTGTATAACACAGAGTAAGAGAAACAGAAAGAAAATGGGAATTTTAGTTCTTACTCTTAGAATGACATGAATAGTCCCAGCTATATTTACTTTATGGGGAAGAAAGCAATTAGAAAGCAATTTACAAGGCAGAGGAAATGTCCAGTTGGTTCTTCTCAACAAAAACAGGGATCAGGATTAGTTCTCCTTGTCAACCACTGCAAACAAAGGCAAAAGACTTATAAGGAAGAAAAGATACAGGATAACAAGAAGTGTTAGCCCTCCCGCACTATTTCTTCTGCCATTTAACAGATCATCTGGAGCTTAACAGTAAACCAATAATTGTGACATATGGGTGCAAGCTTTTTTGAGCCAGTGTTCAGTGAGCAGAAAACTGTAGGTTGTTAATGCAAGTACGTGTACATTTTATTGTCTAGGTGAGTGACCAAGCAACTAATTTGCAGCTTTGTGTGTTTTTCTTAACACATAAATACAATCACACTTGAGACACGAGAGCAAAGTTAAATCCCTGCCAGCAGGTGTTGTCTTCTTGGGGAAAAAAGGCCGTACACTGCTAGAAGATTCTTGCATTCTAAATGTAATGTTTAAATGCACAGAAATGTCTCCTTGTTGCATATCTTTGGTTATAAGTCTTTTGTGTTTGGAGGCTGGCTAGGAATTGAAATTGCTGTTTGGATAATCACAGCTTTCTTTGGATAGCAATTTAGGATTCATGCTATTAACCCCCTGTATCTCTTTGTATACATGACATTAAAAATTCCTTGCCAGAAGCAGTTAACTGTTAGACGAATGGGCCAGCAAAATGAGTGCTTACAAATAAATGCTGGGATTAAACTGCACAGAAAGACAGGTTAAGATTTCCTTTTCATTCTTTGAGTAGTTTCTACTTTTTCCCAAATGATCATCTTTCAGCCTGAATTTTGGCATATCTGAAGTCAACCAGAAAAAATAAACCAAAACAGCTAAAAAGTAACAACTATGGGAAATATCAAGAGAACACTTCAGCACCTGGCATACAAGGAAAGGAGCTAAGAAAGCATTTCTTCCATTACTGCTTATGGGTTTTTATTTATTTATCTTTAAACAATTCTATTTCTTAGGCAACTTTTATTGGAAACTTGAAATCTGACAAATGAATAAACACCAGTTCAGCAAAACATTTTATCCTACACATATTCAGAAAACCACTTAGCTCTGTTGAAATCCTGTTGTTGTTTCACATATATGTCTAAAGTACATATGCTTACACACTGCTCTAAATGGCCCATTGCATTGATGGCATAAGGTAACAACCACTCTGTTCCCCCTGTAGATGTCTAATTTAAGCAGTATGACTGATGTCTTAGAAGTTACTTTTCCTTCAGCTCCTTTGGTGCTGCACTGCCAGACCATATATATGTCTGTTCTATAAATATCAGTTGAGAGAAATAGTTGCAGTGGCTACATTGGCACCTAAACTGGGCAGTCTGGAGATAATACTGTGACTTGCAGTTGATGCATTGCTAAAATCCTCTTCTGATCTAGGTGAGTTTCAGGAATTTATAAACTTGTTTTGTGTGTGCATTTTTCTGCTTTAGAATAACAGTGATTTTTGTTTTACTCTATGGATTTCAAACACGAATGCAGCATGAGGTTCAAAGCGTGCTGGAAGAATGACAGTAAAAATATCAGATGGCTTCATTTTATTGAATGCAAATGTACACAAGGTAGAGGCCTCTATCTGAGCAAATCATTCTAGACTTCCTTTATTGGGAAGAAACAAGCACTTTGAGAACGTTATTCTTGGGTTCTGTTTTAGACATTTACTTTATGAGGAGGTGGAGGTTTTTACTGTGTCATTACCTCTACATGAGTTAACTGAAATTTCATGGCCAGTGAAAGAATTCTCCAGCATTTTGTATACATGAGGTTGAAAAACCTTGAGGTGAATTTTCTCTAAAATATACTATGATCTGTATAAGTGAACGAGATGAGGCCCAGAGGAGCTTCCCCAGTACTGAGCTAAAGTTGACATGCTCTATGGCAACCTGGGAGCATCCCCATCGCTGCTCTAGCTCATCTGGGCTTAGGTATGTTTTGCCTGTTATTATTCACAGTGTGAGATCTGAATGAGATCAGGCATCCTAAAGTCCCACATTACCCTACTGCAGACAAGAGCAAGACCTTGTCTTATTATTTCCGTCTTCTACTGTTGCAACATTCAGATTCAAGCCCATCAGGCACATCATTACTAAAGTCTGGATCACTGATGTGGTAAATTTAGAGGGCTGTATGTGCCAAATTCAAGACTTAAACTTCTTTCTCTAATTCTTATAAAAACCTTGGGCTTCACCATGAGAGAGTGTCCCAAAAATGTTTCTCTTTAATGAATTTGGGTTCAAGATCTGGTTGCCAACTCATCTAACAACATCTAACAACAAAAGGCTGAGCAGGTCATCCTCCCCGTTTTAACATACACAATAATCAGAGCATTTAACCCCACTGATTCTGCACTCCTCCCAGTTACTCCAGTTACAAGAAATAAACCCAGTCTTTAAAACTCTGAGTCTTGGGCAGAGTAAGAGCAACAGTGCTGCCAACAGCAGTGGAGATATTGCAGGAGGCTGATCAGGTGAGCCATGCCCACCATCCCAGCTGGTGGCAGGCTTTGCTTGCTGAGCAGGCTGGAGCAGATATTCAGTGTCCCTGCCAGTTCCCAAACACAAGAAAATGACTGTAAGTTTGTGAGCAAGAAATGCCCTCAGGCTTTTGAAGCATTTTCTGCTCTGTCCTCAATCAGTGGTGCAGCTTGTTTGAGTGCTTTGGCCAATCCTTGATTCACCAAAGAATGAAGAAAACGAGCTATTCTGAACATGCCTGACCAGCTCACACTGGAGTTGAACTTGGAGAAATGGAAACCTTTCTCTGCCACTCTTCTTGACAGGCTTAGGATCTAAAGCTGGAGATTTGCTTAGAGTCACGGTTTTAATAGAAAACCAAAGCTGTGAGGAGTGCTTTGAGGGTAGTAGACCATCTGTTCTCTTTCCGGTCTAGAAAGTGAGACTATGAACACGGAAATCTGAGTGGAATAGGGGAGCTTTTTTCAGCAGGTTCAGTTAATATTAATATTTCAGAAGATTGTGTCTTCCCATTTGTGGGCCAATAAGAAGTGACCTGGGCCTCAGTCTTTAATTGCCACCCAAGCTATCAACATTCCACAATCTAGTATGCATCCAGTTTCCCATATGTGTAAAGTGGAGATGTCTTCTTATTTCTCTAGGGTTATGGAAGGATAAAATGCATTTGTATGTGTGAAATATTTAGGTATTACATAGCTGTAGTCCCCTAAAGTATCAGCTAGGGAGAATCCAAAGCAGAGGAGCAAAAAAGATGGCAGGGTAAAAGCTCTTGCTGTTTCTACAGTTCAGATTCTTGGCAGGGCACCTTTAACCAGTAAATTTCCACTCCTGTCTCTTCAGGTGCTCAGAACCATGCCATTTTCCTCTTCCTCTCACTTGCTTTCTATTTCTCATACAGAAAATAATAAATTTGAAGGGAAAAAAAAGACCTATATGACAAATGCACAATGGAATTGAGAGCAAAAGGGAGATAAAATAGAAGTCAAGGCTATCCACTTTTAATTGTCTTGAATGCTAAACAATGACCAGCAAATGAATGAAGGGAAGTGGAGAGTGCCTAGTAGTCAAAATACTCAGCTTTTAACAGCTGAGACATTATCTACAATGAAACCTGTATTTGAAATGAGGCCAAAGTTCACAAACCCTAAAAAGCAGCATGCGTTTAAAGATTAGATCTGATAATGCACAAAAGGGAAAAAGATATACAGGTTATTTTGGGCAGATGGGTGGCAACATTTTTTTTTTCCATTTTTTCACTGTGAGTTTCCCTGTGCCACTTTCAGTCTATAAAAGAAGTTATCTGTACAGTTTCAGGTGAATCAAGGTTGAGGATGAATATCCACATCCACAATCTGACTTCCTGTGGCACTATCAAAGGCAATTCCCTAGCAGTGGGACAGAAGCATTTGTGGATTATTTTGTCTGTTTTAACTACAGATATAGACACAGGCTCATAGCCTGAAAGCATTTTAACAAGATTTGAAATGTTCTATTCTCTCTCAGATTTTTCTCTTTTTCTCTTTTATTTTTTTCTGATTTTTTTTTCTTCTCCGTTTTCTTTCTCCCTTTTCTTTCTTTCAGACTTTTAGAAAGCTGGTACACAAGAAGTTAAGGTACTAAATGTGAAAGAATAACAGAAGTTGAAGAACTGTATATTGAAATCTGATAAATGAAAAATGGGCACGGTGTCAAACTTAATCACATTTGTATTCAGAAGTTGTTGCGAGCTGACACTGATTTATGATCTATCAACCATCACCAGATTCTGTGACTACTTTATACAGATACAAAGAGATGGACGGATGGATAGATAGATAAACAGACAGTGAAATAACTTTGCAAATTGAGTAGCAACAGACCTAGTTATAAAAGATGGCTCATCCAAATAATTTTTTTAAAATCTGGAGATTTTTGAAGAGCAGATCTTTGGGAAATCTTCTACAATATAGGAAGCTTTGAAAAAGCTAAACTGTCCTGGTACTGTTTTGCGTTCAAATGTTATTACTCCAGTACTACAACAAAACAATCCCACTTTACACAGAGCACCCCCAGTGCCCAACAGACTGGAGAGAGGGGGTTTCACGCTAAAATCACACAGAAGTATTACATTAAATATTACATTAAGTATTACATTAAGTATTACATTAAGTATTACATTAAGTATTACATTAAGTATTACTAAGCATCATGCAGAAGTATTACATTAAAAATAGTCCCTTACTCTAATTCAGACACTGAATTCAGCAGTGCACATGCTTGTGAGCATTAAGAAAACAAGAGGTCCAAGAACATGAGTGATGGAGTGAGGAGGAACCTGAACAGGTGAAGAAAAGTAAAAAGAATAATGTAAGTGGCACTGAAAATGACAGGAACACAATGCATGGCCACAGCCAATCACAAAAGATGAGCCTTTGCAGTGTCCCCCTTTACAGACAGTTTGTCCTGGTTGTATTAATAGATAAATTGATTGAGGTGTCATAGACAAAGTAAGTGGCCCGAGTGGAAGTTTCCATATTAACAAAGAGGAGGGCAGTTCTTAGTGGCTGTCCTGACCCACCTTGCTCTGTAGGGAGAGCTCTGTGTGCCCGTGCAGAGGCTGGGGTCACAACTAACCACACTCATGCCTGGTGACAGAGCCTGGGCACGAGGCTCAGCCGTGGGCTCACCGCTGCTGCTGCTGCTCCCATGGCCTCTTGAGAAACCCCTGGCTCTTGGGAATACAGGTGCAAGCAGGTCCTGGGATCATGAGCATGGTCCCTGTTGGTAGAAATGAATTCCTGTGGAGTCATGTGGGACCATGATTTTGGAGGTAGTCTGGCCAGAGACTGAATTGCTTTGCATCCCTGCTAGGTCCAGACTTTCAGAGAACAGCACCTACTGCAGTGCTTTTGTCCAGGCAACAAAGCAATCAACTCTTTTGGCACCTTATCCTCAATTACCCAAGTTTCCTCATCTGTTATAAGGTGATAATGCACAAAACTTTCTTAATTTATGGACCAAAGTCACTAATAGCACTCAAATACTGTGATAATAGCTCTCTATAATTTAATAATAGGTAATATTCATTTAACTCAACTTGTGATTAATATTAATTTCTGCAGCCATTATGTGACTAGCCTCAATGACCTCTTTCCATAAATAATGTCATATTTTCCAAATGCTGCAGTATCACGTCTTCTTGACTGACTATGGATTTCAATATATTATCTTGATCTACAGAAATAATGACTATATTTGTCCTTCATCTTTTTTAGACCTAAAACCAAAGATCACTTCAGTGTCCAGATTTTCCATTCATTTTTTGCTAGCAATTTCACTGTTAGTTTTGTCAGTCTAAATACAATCCCACTCAAGATAACACAAATTCAGTCATTGCAGCTAACATGTCTGGAAAAGTACAACAACCAACAAATGCAGTTTCTGAAAATTTTTGAAAATATGTGTATTTGAATCTTCTCTTTTTTGTAAATAAGTACAGTTCCATTTAAATCAAGGGTTCTACTAGCTTGAAACATTTGCTGTTATTTGTGATTCAAATTTCTGTTGAAAGGTAGAAGCTCTGCCGAAAAATGTTTGTCAGTAACCTGACCTTTAAAGAGGGAAAAACTACCTTATAGAATTTGTGTCTTAATCAACTGGGAAGAGAGATTAATAGCTTGATATGTCCACATATGCATTATTCATATTTTTCCAACATAAACTGCCCATAAATTCACCCAAGAAGGTATTAGGCTCGTTTAAACAGTCAGGAAAGAGCATCTCTCTGCCTGCTGTTAAGGCTTGTCTTCAGTCCATATTGCTTATATGCAAAGAATTGCTCAGCAAAGTCCTCACCTGTCCTCCCAGAGAGAAATCTCAAACCCACTTAGTGTGAATTGACAGCTTAGATGGATCAAGTCCTTGTGGACTGAATATGTTGGACCACAGACAAATGGCTTGTATTCAGATTTTCCTACGAATTCTATGCATACTCTGTGTCCAAACTGCGGTCAGTCTGAGTTGTCCATCTGGAAAGGAAACCTATGAGCCAGACTGCTCACGCTGCTCTTAAACTCATATTGTAAATAACCCATGAAGAGTACAAAATTTACAGACTTAGACCTATCAAGCACACCCTTCAAACATTTGTGATGGGCACGCATTTAATGTCATTATCAATTAGATTTCACTTATATTTCATGCAGGAAGATAAGGGATTTGTTTTTAAAAATGTTACGACTTGTCAAAGCTTTTGTTGATTCTGCAGGGTAATGATGGCAAGTCTTGGTCTGCCCTGTACAACCATTTCTGTTAGTAAGGACTAACTCCTCTTTTGTGAACACTGAGAAGGAGAAATTTATTTAGGCTGTACAAGACGAGAAACAGGAAATATTAAGTCCTGAACAGGGTCATATGTGAGGAGATGAGCAAGGAAGTACTGCTAGGGGCAGGAGCAACAGAAGAAAACAGCTCTACTTGAGAGAGCTCAAAGATGAAAAAGTTATTCTGTAATTTGATAAATCTTAAAATAGATTAAATTTGAATATCCCTCTCAAAGTTCTCACTGAATCACATCCCATCGAACGCTTTCCTGGCCTTGCTGTACTTAGCAGGGGAGAAGCTGGTCAGGTCTTGGCCAGAAAAATGCTTTGAAATAACATTTTCAGTAATATCTCTTACAGTATAAAGCACCTCATGATTCCCAAGTGGATAGGTTCTGGCCATTGACCTCTAGTCATGCTGGTGAAGAACAGTTCAAAACAACAGCAAAGCAAATTTCGATGACATTTGTGAAATGTTTTGGACTATTGTCCTGCATTTTCCCATGTTTCTTTCTTCTTTTATGAGCAAGAGCAGAAAATAAAATAGAAACAAATTTAAATTCAGAGCTGTAATGTGGCTGCTTATTTGTTAATTTCATTTTTTAAAAGGCTTTGCAGAAATTGTAGATGGTTCCTTCAAATGATTCTACAGGAGGCTGACAAAAAGACAATTTATTCTTTGCATTTGAGCTGCCCTCTCTCTGCATATAAACCATGTCATTTGCTCTCAAGAAAGAGCAGCTGGAAGCTTAGTGACATCTGAGGGACAGGGAAAAATGCATAAAACAACCAGTGGCTGTTTAATATGTCTCAAACTCTGTAAAAGACACTGTTCCAGAAATAAAATTGCCATGTGGTGTTTGCCAGTGAATCTTCTGTATATAAAGAACACAGTTTATAATCTCATCATGCATAAACTTTAACCTGTTAGCAAACTGTTTGCAGTGCCTGGTAGCCCAGTGTCTCCTGGAACCTGACTGCTTTCTGCCTCTGCCCCACTGTCAGGCTAGAAATGAAATGTTAGTTGTTCCTACCCTAAGGGAGGAGTCTGCTTCAAAATTAAGTAATTTTAGCCAAGGAAATACTCTGAAAACTTGGTAAATTGTAGACAAAATTAATTCTCCTATTTTTTTTATGTGGGCTTTTTTTTGTTTGTTTGGACAGCTTGGAAAGATCATCTAATCCTTTCTCCTGCCCCATGGCAGCATCAGAAATAATTGTCTGTACCTTGGGGCTGTTTGTTTAACCTGTGTTAAAATAATTTGCTTGGCAACAATTCAATCCAGCATTCTCTATCCTACAGTCACAAATGATGCATTTTTCTTTCTACTTTCTAACCAAAGTTAGATGAAAATTGATGAAATATGAAAATTGTTCCCGATACCTCTTGTCCTGTCCACTCTGTGAAGAGAGATTATTCCCTCCTTTTTTTTTTTTTTTGGTCAGGCTTTTATGTTTGAAGCCTGTTTGCATATCTTCCTTTAGTTTTGTTAAACTTGGTTCTTCTTAAGACACCTGAGTTCCTCCAACAATTAATCTCAGCCTTTTTAACAAGATTGAAAAAAGCACAAAGGAATGGGGAAGACCCAAAAATAATTATTAGTAAAATTAATCAGGAACTGAGGAAGAAATACCCATTGCACATCAGGTTCTTGGTGACCTAGTGAAGAATCTGTATCTCAAACCTCAGTACGTGTCAAGTTCACAAAACTTAGCTAAATAAGGTAGATAACAGTGGATTTCTTTTTATGTTAAAAGACATAGGCCTCAATATCTTAGTTGTATCTTTGCAGAAAAATTATACTTTTACTGAAATAATTCAGTATTTCAGAGGGTCAGTCAGTAACAAGTGCATTGATAAATATGCTTTTCTCTGAAAAACCAGAAAATAAATAATAAGCATATAAAGCACAATAACCTTTCTGAAGATGTCAGTTTTCTTTAGACTGTGTAAGAAAGCCTCAATAGAACGAATTTAAGAATACATTCTCCCCAGAAAACATTGTTTTTATTATGATTGGGCTATCCATCAAAAACAGACTTTTTGATAGTGCTTGCCCACAGTGAATATTAATTCTAAACTGGGATTTTAGCAACTGGCTTTCTCTTATGAATGCACCTACTCAAATGCAATACACTGATGAGGTTTATTTTATAGTGAAATAATGTGGTTTGGATTGAATTTTTCTAGTTTGAAACAAAGAAACATCGTTTGCAGAGATGGGAGAGTTTATAAAATTCCCTTAAAAAATGAGTAGAAAATTTCAAACCAACTCAATAATGTTACATCACTGATTGGTAAAATCTTCTGAAAATAAGATCTTCACATGGAAGGATGAAATCTCATTTCAGCTGGTGTCTTTGGGGGGAAATGAATTTTGCTCCCAGAAATCTTAAATCTTTCAGTTCATCATCTTCTCTTGAATTTTCAGGGCATCTTTGGTCTGTAAATAAGACTTGCTCATGTTCACACTTAATTCTTTATTACCCTTGATGGTTTATTTTTTATCATGCTCCTTGGGAACAGTAATTTTCCTGCCATGTTTTCTCCACAGACTTAATTTACTATTGCATCTACATCCTAAAACAGAGTTCTGTGTTCACCTCAGTCAGTGTAAATAGCCATGCTGTGACAGGCTGATGAGTGGCAGCAGGAATCCACCTATGACAACAGCCTGAAGCTGCAGGGAAGGTTTCTACCTGTGGGATGCATTTGTACACATTGTCCTTTTTGGACTCAAGTGGGGAAACCCGTACCTCGCACGCTGCACAGGAGAAGAAAGAGCTTATATCCTGTTTCTTGTCTTTTCTCCTGTTTTAAATTATGTTTAATTTGGCAGAGTGTCAAACATAAAGCAACAGAAAAACCTGACTATCAGGGAAGGAAAAGGTATAAAGCTAGCTGGAGAGATCCAGATAGGCCAGGGTGACCTTCAGGACTTGATCAGCCTTGATGGTGAGCAGTAATTATGTAGGTTATATACTTGGTTAAAGAAAAACAAGGAAAAACAAAATAAGAATTTATGTATCTGGGTGGTGAAACGAACTAGGTTAGGTTTTGCTGAGTATTTAGCTAGTTACACTTGACCGTATTGCCTCCTTGCAGCAGGGCATTAACAGATGGTGTGCAGCTCTGTCAGAACAAAAAGCGGTGCCTTCCCCCATCAAGTGCTGTTGCTGCTGAAGGATCAATTCCTCGGTGCAAGCACTGGGGGGCTAATAAAGACTCCAACCCTGGGAACAGGAGTGATTTACAATTGAACTTAATCTATTTGAAAAATTCTAGCAACCACATTAAAAAAACCCCAAATCTCATCACGCACCACCTGAATTTCCTCAGTGCCATCTGTCTGCTGCATTAAACAAAGCCCCGGAGACACTCAGAGGGAGAGAGGCAGAGTTTTAATGATTAACCTAACCTGGCTGTCAGAACGGATAGCTTGATATATAGGCCCTGGGTTGGCAGTTTCTGCAGAGCTAGTCCCTGATGCTGCAGAGGAGATTGGAGCCAGCAGGAGTTCCCCTCTGGTGTGTAAACCAGCGCGTGTTCTCTCAGGGCGCAGCACCAGCGTGCAAAGTGGCATTACTGCGGTGCTCCCTGGCTTGGTGGGGACATTCCCAGGGGGTTGGGAATGGGGAAGAACAGTTTGTAAAGAACACCTGCAAAGGCAGCACCTGGCCATCAACCATCAATAACCCTGGAAGCTCATCTGCACCCTGGTTCTTTGTGGAGATATGGCACAGACGCCCTGGCTTTATTTCTGTTAAACAGTTTACCTGCTGAAAAAACTTGAAATATTTTAGGTTTGGCACCTGAGCCTTTACCTTGCTATACTGGGGTTGCTGAATAGTATGAAATCGCCAGCCTCAATTTCATGAGCTGAGATTGTAGTTTTATGAGATTTGTATAAGATTCAGAATTGAATATGGTATTTTGATCATTTCCATTTGATCAAGACAAACAATACCTTTCTTGGCATCAGTCTCAAACTTGGATTTATATGAGACGCCAGAAGTGAGAGCTTTTAGCTTTATGAGAGCACTATTACTTTAATTTCTTAGTAAATATTTTTCCTCTGAATAGAAAGGACAACTTTTCACTATAAAAATAATTCTAAATTATCAGTGACATTTTTCAGTCAGTCAGTCAGTCACTCACATTTTTCAACTCATGTTGATGTACTTGAAATATTTAAATTAAATTGTTACTTCTTTGTATTTGTGGAGATGATGTAAACAATGCAGCTTTCCAGTTAGAAATTGTTTAAGAATCATCAAGAGATTTGTGGTTGTTATTTAGTGAGCAATCATTTTACTTTTTTTACAGTAAAATTAATGGTTCCACTTTTCAGGTAAAGAAAATGAAACCTAAACTGTCATTTTACAATAGATTTTACAAGAGCTAGCAATTTACATGTGTGCAAAGTGAATATAAATGGTGAAAACATATTCATAAATTATATATGTCTGAAGGCTTAAGGGAGCAAAACATCATCTGGAAAAAAACAACCAAAAGTATAAACTAATTCAGTGATTCATAATTAAAATAAGCTTTCCCAGAATTAGTTAAATTTTGTATTCATCCAGATGCTAATATGTAGCTACCATTATCTAAATTATGAAATTATCTGTGTTTTATGCACAATGCTAGGCTTTCCTAGGAAACCTCTCCAGATCTGTACAACCGTCCTGAAAATCTTTAATAAAAACCTGTAGTCTTGAAATGTGTGTTAATTCTACATAGATAAAGAACACAATTAAATAATGTCTATTTTACTATTTTCTTTGGTAGTAATTATTATTTTTATTAATTAAAAATCAGTTCTGATGTAAATTAACTTTCTGAAAAAAAGTCATTTTCTGTGTCTTTCCAGTCGGTCCCCGTAGTCAATCCTCAGGGTGCAGGACGGGGGAGAACTGATCTGCCAGTAATTACTGAAGGACTCTGGCTCTCCCAGCCACAGAGGGGAGCAGGGCTCATGTCTCAGCGATGTCAGAGTAATCCTTCATCACACAAGTTATATACATTTCTCATAGCTGGCCCCACTCTATCAATCCTTCTGAAATATGAGAATCCCACTGAGGTCCATTTAGTCATCCTGCTTCCTATTGTTAATGAATATGACAAAGCAAGACAGATCCTAATGCCAGTATCTCCAGGCAGGCTGGCAGCCCTCTTGCTTTCATTTCCATGCCCTACTGCTACTTATGAGTGCCATTTGATGACTGCTCTGAAGTGTGTTTCACATACAGGTAGCAGGGTTCATATCCAAGCAAATCTGAATTCTGGGTATAAAGTTTCATGGGCACTGTTTCCCGTAATTTACTAGGAATTTACATATATGCAATGTTTTCTAAATTCTCTCTTTATAATTTTCTGAATTTTCTAAAGTCTCTCTTTATAAGTCTCTCTTTTCAGGTAACAATAATAAAATAATAATAAAATGAAAAATTAGTTCCTGTTTTAGTAGTTCAAGCCTCTTCTGATCCTCATGCCCCTTAGGTCCTTACCAAGGTTGTCTGCTGCGCTCTGCTGAACCAGAAAGTGTTTCATCTTGGCCACCACTGCATTAGGAAAGAGGCACAGCACACAGTTTATATATCTTTTGGACTGGATTATCAGGCACAATGACAACATTTTCTAGTGGTGAAAAAATTGGTTTTATGTCATTTTTCCACACCCTCGTTCCTAGGATCACTGAAAATTTGTCCTGCTGTGTCGTTGGTGTCAGGGTGATGGAAGATGCAGAAGTAGCACATATTCTACATCTACCATCCATGTGCTGCCCATGTAATCTGCTACACTGGAAAGGGAATTCTACTGCTAAGAAAAGGGTTGGGGATTTTTTTGTTAGTCTAGCACATCTCTGATTTTCTACTCGTATTTCTTTTAACTCAAAGGGTATTATGAACATGATGCTGTCTTCTAATGAAAATAACCACAGAATGGGTGACAGCAGTGATCAATAGGACTGAAGGCAAAGGGGCATCTATTTTATACTTTCCTTTCCTTGAATCTCCCTATTCCTTGTAAATTAATTACATTATGAATTTAGGCCATCAGTCTAACAAGAACCACCATGATATTTCATCTCTTGGAATAAACAAGGATTGCTTCTCAGCTACATGTTTTGAAAAACACATGTAAGAGTGTATATATATATATATATATATGTGTGTATATATATGTGTATATATATACACACATATATATATGTATGTATAAGATTATAATGAAAACGTTTTTGTGTGCACATTTTCTGACAAATAAAGTTTTTGATCATAAACAATAACTAGAAAATAGTCTGAATAAATTTTCCTTAAAATATCTTAAATAAAACAAAGGATCTTGAGTTACATAAAAAAGTAGTATGCATATTCTTTTACCACTATCTGTTTTATTATGAGAAAGAATCAAGTTAAGTTCTCTGACTCAGAGCAGTAATCTACTCTGTTCAAACATGCTTGCTGCTAAACTCTAGTGTACAAAGGCAGAAGACACTGACTTCTTGCTAGTTTTATTAAAAGAAATTGTACTGTGAAAACTTTTTTCCAGATAAATAATTTTTTAATCAAAATAATCAAAGGTGTTTAGGATGCTGGCACACCTTATTTCTCCTTATTTTATGCTTTTAAACTTAGTCTAGAATAATAAAAGTTAATAGACCTTCTTTACATAAGTACGGCTTTTCTGTAATTGTCTTGCATATTACATGTTAAAACTCTTCAGTCTTGTTTTCAGGGGGCTTGGGCAGTGACGATCACCTGGCTAAGGTGGGTTTTGTCAGACAGAAAGCTGAAAAAGCCCCACCTTAGATAAGAAAGATAGCCCTGTGATAACAAGGCTCTTTATCATCTTCTAATACCACATTTATATGGTCCAGTGTTTCATTTAAATCCTACTGATCAAAGGCATCATTGTTGGCGTAGAGCTGGTACCCAGCAAAGAGAAAAGGGCAGCATGAGCCCAGCACAACCTCTAGAAACTCGAGACAGGAAGCTGTGGCCTGAGGACTTCTTTTAGCCTCTTCTCCTTTTTGATATCCAGTCAATGTGCCTCAGCAGGACCCTTTGCATAGTCTCACCCCGCTCACTCCTCTCTGTCTATGCGATTCTGGCAGTTGCTGAGATTCTGGATCTGTTCCGGTAATGGGAACTTTAACGGGTTCAAACTTTCCACATCCAGATGTGCCAGCCTGTAGTAAACTGCTGGTTCAAACCATGATAATGCTAGTCAAAACTAAGCCAATGCCAGCTGCAAAGCTACTCCTTTCTCTTCCAACAGTTGGAAAGGGCTTAACCTGTGAACTCAGGTGTCCTCATCTCATAGGGTTGCTTGTTGAATAGTTTCGATTAATTACCTTCAAACTGCAACTTGTTTTTTCCCTTGTTACTATATGTGTTTTATAGAGATGTTTATCTAACATAAGGGAAAAATTGGTATCGTGCCCTGCCAGGTGACTGAAGAGCAAACTACAGATAGTATAAATCCAGTCAGAAATTTTGGACTAGTTTTCATACCTGAAATGTCTGAGATTCATAAGGCAGGAGGTTTCCTATGCAGAGTTCTGGATAACAGTGAGTAACAAAAAAAATTGTGTGAATTCGAGCTCCTACAATGTGGTGTTGTTATTCACAAAAGATCTATTTAGATAATATTTTAAAAGTTCATGATCTAATCCAGTTCCAGATACTGGGTTCTCCATCTCTCTTCTTTGAATACTGTTCTATTAACAGGCTTCTATCCTTGGAAATTTCTGATTTTAAGTGTGACTTTTTTCTTTTATTGATGTCATCATTACATCTCTTATGTGAAACAATTTGGAATACTCTAATTTTTAACTGCTTTTCTGGCTTGTGACGTGATTTAACCCAGTAGTAGCTCAGACCCTACAGCTGCTCCCTCCTTTCCCTGCAGTGGGATCGGGGAGAGAATGGGAAATAAGGCAAAGCTCATGGGCTGATACGAAGACAGTTTAAAAGGACAGAAAAGGAAGGGAAAATAAGAATAATTATAAATTATTATTATAATTACAAAACAAGTGACACACAGTGCAATTGCTCACCACCCACTGACCAATGCCCAGCTAGTCCCCAGTGACTGTCACCCCCAGCCAACTCCCCCAGTTTTGTTGTTCAGCATGCAGCCATATGGTCTGGGATATCCCTTTGGCCTCTCAGGGTCAGCTGTCCCAGCTGTGTCCCCTCCCATCTTCTCACCACCCCCAGCCTTCTCCCTGCCGGGGCCACTTGAGGAGATGAAAAGTCCTTGACTTTGTGCAAGCCCTCCTCAACAACAACTGAACATAGGTGTGTTATCAACATTATTCTCACCCTAAATCCCAAAACCAGCACTGTTCCAGCTACTAGGAAAATAATTAACTCTATCTCTGCCAAAACCAGGATAGGTGGACATAAAAGCCTTTCCTCTGTCCTTGTTATGTACTTCTCTCTTAGGGAATTTAAACCTCCCTTTAACCACCAAAATCATTACATTATTTTTGTGTTGGAAGCATTTTAAGAATTATTTTTTTCCCTTCACTTGTCTGAAGCTTTGGTGCCTTGTTTTACGGTTAAAAAAATTCTACGTTTTATTTTATTTTCATTCCATTTCTGCCTCCTTAAGTGCATGCTGACAGGGAGCACACAGAGAAAAAAAGGGGCCATGCCATTTAAAACTGCTTCTCATTGACCTCTTTCTATCCTTGCATTTTCAATGCATTCTTCTGGTTGCTTTTCTATGTTAAAATCTGGGTGAGAAGCTTTGAATGCTGAAACTCAAATGTTAAGTCACATTAGCTGGATTTCACTAGAATAGTGTAGGTTCAAAGGGATGAAGTATGTGCTTATTTTTGCTCTCAGCTGAATAGCTCTGTTCTTTGAAATCTCTGTTGAAACTGTTTTGAATGAAAAGTAACTACATTAAATAAAATCATAGAATCACGCAATCATAAAGTACCAGGTTGGAAGGGACAACAAGGGTCCAGCCTTTCTTGGTGAAAGCATGGTCTGGACAAGATTTCACAGCACCCTGTTTAGCTGAATTTTAAAATTGTCCAAAGTTGAACAATCCATCACTTGTCTAGGGACATTATTCCAGTGGCTGATTTTTCTTATTGTGAAAACTTTTACTCTTGTATCCAATCAGAAAATCCCCAGGAGTAACTTGTACCCATTACACCTTGTTTTTTTCCTGTGACACCTCAGAAAAAGGGAGTCTCCATGTATTTTTTTGTAGCCACCCTTTAAATACAGGACCATGGTGATAAGGTCTCCCCTAAGCCTTCTTTTCTCAAGGCTGAACAAATCCATTCTCTCAACCTTTCCTCATATGGCAACCTTCCCAGCCCTTTGTTCTGATCATTTCTGTGGCCCTTGTCTGGACCCTCTCCAGCCTGTCCACATCTTAGTGGTAAACATACCTGTATAAGTTGGGGTAGGTTTTGGGTTTTTTCAATATAATGAAACTTGTGGATTTTCAACATCATCTTTTGGTAGTCTCAAATGTGTAGGGCTTTGGTTTGGTTAAATAGAGGCTTGCCACCAATCTGAGATGAAGCAGATTCGTTTTCTTTTTTTTTTTTTTTTCCCTCAAGAGTAATCAGTGATTTGGAACCTGGATATATGATTATTTTAGAAGCATAGATGCAGTTCATTTGACCAAATGTAAACATTTTTTTCCATAATTTTCCATCCCTTTTCAATAGGTAGAAGGAAAGAGGTATTCTAAGGGAATAAATCATCTCATCCTTCATAAGCTGTCTGAAATCAGGTGAATCATACCCTAACTTGACTCTCTATGAACTATAAGAGGAACCTGAAGTGTTTGGATCATATGCAGGATCTACATGAAAACACATGAAATCCAGTGGATTTCAGAGGATTCAGAGTATGTGAAATCCTATCTTAGGGAAAATCTGTCCCTAAAATCTGTCCCTCCCCTCCCCTCCCCTCCCGAAACTCTATTTACTGTGCAGAGTTTAGTCTTAACAAACCAGACTCTGACCTCAGCCTCCAAAGTCTGATAATGTTCATCCTGCACTGGTTGGATTCAGTCAGTATTGCTGGATGAGTGACCTTTCCTGCTGTTCCTGGCTCTGAGCATCTGGGTGTTGTGTGAGTGCGGGTGGATCTTTGCTTAGAAGGGCACACTTCTTTTAAAACAATCATTATCCCTTTTCTCTCAAAAATTTTTCTTCCCTGAAGAAATTGCTATGCAACAAGCTGCTAAATGCCTCAAAGTCCAAGACATTTTATTTTGGACTTTTTTTTTTCAAATTCAAATTAAAAATAGAAAGAATGGTTTTTCATCTAGATGAAACCATTGTCAAATTTAATAATTTTGGTAGTCTAGTAACAAAACTATACTCTTCATCACCCAAATCTCTCCAACAAACAAGGTAGAAGTTCCCAGGTAGTACATAATTCACAAATGCAATGAGACAGATGATTTGTTGGGGAGGGAGATTGGTTTCTGAATGGAAATAGTCATGAGCAGCATTTTAGGCAATCCTCTCTTTCAGGCATTTCAGCCAAAATGTTACTATCAGGTTTGCAGGAAGCAAACCTGGTAACTACCTGTCCTGTGAATTTAGTCTGTTTAGAAAGATTAAAGATCTTGTTTAAGAAAAATACTCAGATCACAAACCTAATTGCAATATATCTTTTTTCAGGAGGGAATGATGCTTATACCCTTAGGATTTATCTTCATGGAGAAACCATTATGAAACAGATATAAAGCTGTTAGACAGCGTTCAAAGGAAGGCTACAAAGATGTTGAAGGGCCTTGAGGAGAAGCCGTATGAGGAGCAGCTGAGGTCACTTGGTCTGTTGAGCCTTGAGGAGACTGAGGGGAGACCTCATTGCAGTTACAACTTGCTTGTGAGGGGAAGAGGAGGGGCAGACACTGATCTCTTTTCTCTAGTGACCACTGACAGGACCCGAGGGAACGGCCTGAAGTTGTCTCAGGGGAGGCCTAGATTGGATATAAGAGAAGGGTTCTTTGCCCAGAGGGTGGTTGGGCACTGGAACAGGCTCCCCATGGAAGTGGTCACAGCTCCAAGCCTGACAGAGCTCAAGAAGCATTTGCACAATGCCCTCAGGCACTTGGTGTGACTCTTGGTCCTGTGCAGGGCCAGGAGCTAAACTCGATGATCCTTGTCGATCCCTTCCAACTCATCTTATTCTGTGATTCTATAAGATATAAATTTAAAATGCAACAGCTATTCAGTTGTGATTTACACTGTTATTCTTCACTAAGAAATGCACTATATCTTAGCACTTGCACTGAAGCCACCCACCTCTGTTCCGGAACACTGAGTCCCCTTTAAGAATCAAGCTGTCTCTGGCAACAGAAACAAGAAGCAAACACAGAGAAGCAGGAATACAGAATTGCAAAGTTCCAGCTGCTGAGGTCTGCAATGTACAGAGAAGATCCATGAATATGTGACAAGTTGGTATTTCAGGTTCTGTCATAGATCCTGGTATTTAGGTAGGAACTGAACCTGTGCTTGAAGAGTTACAGAATACTGAGCTTAGGTGCTCTCAGGAGACATGGCTGGAAAACTCTGGCCTGCATATGACCTTCAATATCTCCATAGACATACAGAAAATAAAAGTATTACCTCTGGCTTCATTTATTATTATTATTATTTTTAAATAACTATTTTAGACTATTCCTGCATGTCAACAAGTCCTTAGGAAAGGAACTATAAGAAACATATCGGAGTGACACCTGGTACCTCCTGTCAAAACTGTGATCATCAATTTCTTCCAGGGAAGCTAATTTCATTAGAGATGAGGTTGAAATTGTCACTCAGCAAGTTTATTAATTCTCAAATACCAAGAGTGAAAAATGCACCAGCTGGGTGATAATCACTGAACGTGTTTAAACAAGCCCCATGCTTAGCTAATCTTCACTCTGCTGCTGGTTACAGCCCCTAAGCTTTTAAAATAATGTTTAGTAGACCAGATTGTTCCTGAAGGTAAACAAGGATGTGAAATTGCTGCAGGCAACTCTCCCCCCATCACACCTTGTGCAATGTTGTTATAACCTTGTGTTATGGACATCCTGCCTGACTATAGGCTCTTCTTAAGCTCTTCAGGTTCAGCCTCTGTGGGGCATTCAGATACATGACTCTCAGTACTCAGGTGCTTTTAAACAGGAGGCCCACCCGAGCAAGGTGGTCTCTCGGGCTTGGGAGACCCTGGAAAGAGTAGGGATGTGCATGACTCTGCGCAGAGCAAATCCATCACACCAGCACTTGTGCCAAGCAGCTCTGCACCTCACCCAAGCACAGTGTGAGGAGACTCTGCATTGTAGAGTTGTCTCATTGCACAGCAGATGTATTATTGCCTTGCAAAGAATCCCGTTAATTCTGTAAATTAACAGCACAGAATAGGTAGGTCAGACTTATCTGTGCTAGACCTACAATGTGCAAATGAGCTCAAAGGGGGCTGTTTTTGGAAAAGTGCCATTGGCTGCAAGAAAGAAGAGATGCACTGCATTATCTCTGGAGTGGGGCAGCACCTTTGTGGCCAACATAAATGGGAAGCTTCCCTTTAGTTCTGCTGCTACAGAGTGAGTCTTAAAGACCTGCAGCTTGCAATCTGCAGTGGGGTTCAGTGACAGGGTTCTCTGCCAGTTGCTGTGTGCAGCTAAACACACAGAGCTGCAGATATGCACCAGCCATGTGCAGTTCAGTGTATAATGCTATTAATAATTACTTGGTTCCTCCATGGTCAATGATTTCTAGTAATCCCTCTGTTTTCTCCCTTGTTAGATTTAGATATATCAAAGACTCTTTGCCTGTAGCAAGGCCACACAGAAAGAGGCACCATTCTGCAGTCAGGGTTTCTTCACAATCACTGGCTTTGCACAGGTTTTTCAAACTTGCTGCGGGATAAAACCATCAGAATTTTTAACATGCAAGCGGCCAGCAGCAGGACACCATCTCATTAACTCTTATAGCTCCATTTTCTGAATACTGCTGTGCAGCTCATTTATATTCATGTATTCTTCCTCCTGCTGTTCAGAGCATACAAGGACTGAGAGCCCTCACAAGGGATGTTTGCATTAAAGCTGCACATTAGCTTCTAATGCCCTGAGGATCCTTTATGTTTTAAGGTAGATACAGCATTTTGTCTTTTACAAAAGGTTCTTTTTGAAAGGTTCAGGGTAGGAAACCTAGCTTTGTCCCAGGGCTGACAGATGTACTAGCCAATTTAACAAAAATATTAGCTGCCAAGAGGCTTGGCAAAATACATGTAGTGTCCCAGCTTGATGAGGAAAAAAAAGAATATACATTGTTTATCTGTGGAAAGCTTGTTAGTAAGGTCTGGCTGAAAGTACTTAGAGAAAAAGTATTTTTGTCAAATACCCTGCAGTACCAAAGATAAAATACTTTGCACAGACATAACAGTTTTGATAAGTTTTTTCACCTTGAAGGTTTCTGTGAGAATCAGTATTTTTCTGATTACTACTGAAACATCAGAGACAGGTGAGGGTGGAAGGCAGAAGAGAGAGTGGAATGTCTTTGAAAAATCTGAAGACAAACTGTCTCAACAAAAGTTTAATTTTATAAAACTGGCTGGAGTCTTATTTCCCAGAATGGAATTTGAAACCTTGCAAGTCCTTACCAAAAGGCACTGCCACCATTTAGCAGGCTTCAGTGTTAACTGTATTGATCACATTACCGGTGTCAGTACTCAAACAAAGGGACAGATTTCAAATATAGATTTGAAAGCTATTCAGGATCCCAAAGCATTCCAACAGCACTAAAATCAATAGTATAATAGACAGAAGAGTGGCAGTTGGTGAGCTAAAATGAATTTATTTTTCTGAATGGAAAGTTTGAGTTCCACAGGTTAGTTTCTACCTAACATAAAGGAGAGTTGGTGAAAAAAATGGAGAGAATCCAAATTCCACAGCCTGCTGGCAAGATTGGCCCTTGGACCAGAAGAGCTCTTCCTCTGACAGCATCTGCCCCAGGTACTGGCTGCCACCTCCCCTAACAAACCCTGAAATATCCTTCCAGAGCTTTCCTGTGCCCAGCTATGAAAACACAGTTTTCCATCCGAGCAGTAAGTTGCAGTGTCTTCTCCCTGTACTTCCACTAGGATTGGCTGAATTGTTCTTGCATCAGGACATTTTACACTGGTCTCATTCTTTGTGTTCTCCATGTATTCTGTGGACTAGGTCTAATAGCTGTTTGTATTTCCCGTATTTCCATATACTTTTCCTTAATATTTTATTAGAGGGTTTTTTTACAAAACTTACTCAAATGTACTTCATGGCTTTGACTGTATTTTATACAAGTAATAGTATTCAGATAATTTTAATACAACAGAAGTATGCAAAGTCCTTTAATGAACTTTAACATCAAGGCAGAATTTATTTTCAGCAGGAAATAGAGAGGAAAGAAGAAACGTTTGGCATCCATAGGATGGTCATAATCTAGCAATAAAACACCTAAGCAGCAGACAGGAGCACAGATTAGGCTTTGTCAGTGGTGCATATGGCCTAAACCCAAAGTCAGTTAGTCATAATAGCGCATAGACGTGTTCCAGATATTGTTACAAGGCAGAATGGTCTATAAACGGCCTTCTCAAACATCAATCTTTTGCCTTCAGAACTGCTTATTAACTGAGCTGAGGAATACATCAAATATGCTAATAACGTAGTAACCAGCAGCTAAGGAAAAAAAAATAAACCACCAAATGTTCATTTACATTAGGATCACAGCAGCAACAGCATACTGATAATTTAACCCCCTCTGCTCTGGATAACAACCTCAATGTGACAGGAAGCACAGACTGTGTAGAGAATACTGTAATTGAGTGACCTCACTGTCAGTTTTAAACAATTAAAGATATTGAGATAATTCAAAAGGACAAGTGGAAGCCTGTTTGCTTCATCTAAGGCTACTTAATAATCAGTTTTATGCACTGAGATAATGAGACATATTAGCCCCAGAGTCGAGAGGGGAGGGTCAATGAAAAAGCTCAAACTCTCTTAAAGCCTAAGGTCAGAGTTAACACATGGCTTTCCTTGCTTACAAGGAAAAATGTCACACTGAAGCAAATAATACATAAATAAATGAATGAATAAATAAATAAATAAATAAAACAAAACAAGAGAAGGCAATGATTTGCATTCATGCAATTAAAGGACATTAAATGAGACATTTTTCCAATCTGCAGTTGACATTTTGGAAAAGGTTGGTGGTCATTCAGAAACAAATCCTGGGCTACCTTGCTTTGTACCATGTTTGGCAGCAACTACTATATTCTGCTCTCTACTATATTTATTTTTTCATTCACCTCATTAATTACGCATGTGAAATTTCAGAATCTTTATTGTCATCAGAAAAAGCTGCTCATTACAAGAAGATTATCGTTTTGAGATATATACTGCATTTGCGTTGGAGTAATCAGTTAACCCTCCATGTACATGAGGGAATTTAAAAATGCATCTCCAGGAACAGGCTGTGCACATATTATAGCTGTACAGTCCCAGAATTTTCAATATTATTCTTTATTTTCTAGCCAGAATCATACCCCAGACCTACCAACCCTCCTTTCACAAACTTCCAAATTTTCCCTCTCCACATAAGAATATGTGAAGGCCTCACTACCCATCTACATCACACTCTTAATAGGTGAATAAGAGAAGGAGACGTGGATTTGAAATCAATGTGGCCTCCAGCTTTCACAGAATTATTGTAAGAGAATCAATTATTTATACGGAATCAGTATTGCTAAAGCATCAAAATATCAGACATTTTTGAACAGAAAACAGTTCTTTTCATCTATTCATCTATTTTGCATATATTTTTGATTATAATTTGAAGAAATTTTCAGGAAACTGTTTATGATATGCAGTATTGAGTGCTCTGCAAGCAGCATGAGAAAGTCTTTGCTACTTTCATGTGTTTTTGTGCGTGTTGTAGACATTTATGCACACTTACAGGTTGACAGCAGTGGGGTTTGCATTACTGGTCAGTAAGGTGCTCGTTGGTATATCCAAAGTAAGGTCATGTCCCACTGCCCTCGACAGAATCCAGATAACTAAACTTCAAGTAGACCAAGTTAAACTATAGAGCCAGTTTTCTTTTTACATCATACATGGTACATCTCCTTTTAAAAGCTTCAGTCCAGCATAGTGTGGGTGTTTAAATCCCATCAGTGCAGAGTGAGGTGATTACATCCCTGAAGAAAAATGCAGGGAGACAGACGTAGCCCAAGCTTACGTGATGCACCAGGAGCAGAGCAAGGTCCTAATTCAGTTTCTCTCAGCTCTTGCAAGGTGTGTGGGCTCTCCACAAACTCATTCTTCACACTCAGGTTCGTTATACCAGGCCAAAATGTAGTAAATAAATGGGCGTCCACAGAGGGTTAATGAAAAATAAGCATTTCCAAAGAAAAACACTAGACTGAGGAGGAGTGAGGCTGAATGTGAGACTGGAGATGAAGAAAGTGATACTCCCAAACTACTGACATATTGCAGTGTGAAACAGGCTCCTCCAGGGTATTGGGAGCTGGCTTTAATTTTGAATCTGCCCCACTGCTCTGAATTATGACAGATCATTATGGAGTCCGTATCTGCCTTCCTCTCACACATTCATCCAACCAAGCAAGATGCTACGGTGTGGCAGAGCTCCAGAACACTGACATCTTTTTTTGGCAAATAATTAATTTCAAAGTATTTTCTCAAATACGTGTAGGCTTCTAGTCAATGAAAATATGAGTTTGCCACTTATTCAAACCATCTGTCTTTATTTTTAAATTATAATTGTACAATATGTCCATTTTCCAGGATTATTATTTCATTTTTCTAAGATTACTTTTAGGCATCTGAAGGTTTTATCTGTAATTAAAATACATATACATGGTTTGATTAAAGTTACTCTGTCCAGGCAAAGATATACAAACTGTTCTTTCTGACAAAGGAAAAACCCCACTGCAGTGCACAAATGACATGCCTCGCAAAATGTAGTGCAGCCATAAGTCAGATTTAGGATCCTGACTGTGTATCACGGCTTTGAAAGAAGTTCATTAAAATGTGAGAATGGAAAGATCTTCACATTCAATACCCAATTTATATTAAAATCTCCTTAAAATATACCACTGGGACAATGCAAGGTGTCGATACACTTAGCAAGTGACAGAGGTCATACCTTCTATATTCTGCTTATTAAAATACGTATTTTATACTGGATTTCAATAATTTCCTGCTTTCTAAAGAAAAATGTAATTTTGGAAAAGCAGAAAATGATGAGCCCTTTGACCTCCAGAAAAGATCTGGGAAAAAAAGCATCTTGAATTACAAATCATTTATCATTCATATGATCTTTGCTGCCTGAATACAAGACTAACTGACTTTTGAATGCAAGCTGGTGATTTCTGAATGCAAGGCTAAGTGTTCAGCTTATGGTACAGCTGGGCCATTCTCACCCTGCTGCAAAAAAAATCAGCTGAAAGACTTCTTTTCATATATCAAGAAAATGAAAATGGAATAATTATTTTTCTTCTCTAAGCTAAGAAAAATATGGCAAGCATACATTTTGAGTCAAGAGTTTTACTGAGTGCATTACCATTATTTTTTTCATCAATGAAATATCAAGTATTTAGCAATAAATTGAAAAATGTAACATTTCTTTTTGAAAAGGTCTGCTTCGTGCTTCCTGGGTAACAATGGATAAGTTGCAATTCTGAGTAGATGAAAAATGTCAGCAAGAAGGCAAATGGGAGAAATACAGTGATACAGGAAATTATTTAGACTTGGTTTAGTGTCTGTTTAAGAGCAGACCTGTGTATGCTCACACCAAACTACAAAGGGTGTGTTTTCTGTGAGACACTGCTGATACAGAGAAAAATGTGTTTTTTGAATACCACATCATATTCACTAGCATATTTTTCACACAATAATTGAATTATTTTATCTTGATAATGTCAAAGGCAACACATTTAAATCTTGCTTTAGCATTTAGACTTCTGCATTAGTAGTCAAAGCAACTAGAAGTGCTAGATTTTAACATGATGAAAATGAAACATTTACTTCATAAAAATGAAGGGTTGTGGAACACTTCTTTCAATTTGAGCAAAAAAGCCCCATAGTTTAACTTTCTCAAAACACTGTTTTCTAATTAAATTGAAATTTTGTTTGAAATATAGTTTATCAACTGATAAGGAGACTCACTGGGTGATAATATAAAGACCCATAGACCACAAATCCAAGATTCAGATACCAAAGAAGAAGAAATCTACTGCTCAGCATCACCACACTCTGCAACAGCACTGGAGGGTCACCCTTGCTCTGCTCACGACCTCCTTGAGCATGTATTGGTGGCCGTGCTGAGGAGTGCCCACAACACAATGGTGGTGGCTTGTAGGTTATGCCTTGGGGCTGTTCTCCAGCCTGAGAGCACCCAGGCAAGCACAGAGAGCACCAGAGGTGGCCAGGTGTGTCAGTGCTGAACTCAGCCACGGGGGCTGGTGTGACACTCAGTCCGCAGCCTGATGCAGACACAGCGCTGTCTCCCTGTGTGCTGAGCTGAAATTGGTACTTGCACAGCCAAGGAGTTAGTGTGCCTAGCCAGCTAACCTAGCCAAGAGTCACAGCAGGCACTTCTGGGAACTTCAGGTGCTCAGTAAATAACTGTGTTTCTTACCTTCATAGGCAGAATTTCATGTTTTTCTGTCCCTTATCATCCAAAACCCCAGTATTTTTACCACACTTCCATATTATCTGCCAAGTCTGTTGCAAATGAAGCACTTTTTTAAAACTAAAAATCCAGATTTGAGAGGCACAGGTGTGGAAATGTAAGGAATAACAGATCCATTTTTATCCAGGAGCTCTGCTTGTTCTCCCACTCACTCAACAAGCAGCCTGCACTTGCCTCTTCCACTCAGCCCTGGGTGTCGTCTGGAGGTGACCACGGGGAGCTGGGCTTGCTCTAAGTGCTTCAGAAAGAAAGCACAGGAAGGGGCTTCTTTTGTACATCCTAGAGCTTATGCATCTGTTTGGGCTCTACACGATAACAACTTTTATATTTTTCGTCTTCCACAAATGTACTGTTTGTACCTTCAAGTAGTAAAAAGCATCTTTGTGTGAAATGATAAATGAATACATTGATTTATACAGTGTTTGCCCCACTCTAAAAATCAGTGCAAACTTGCAGGAAAACAGAGAATCAGAGAGATTATTTCGGGGTTCCATTTACCAGAAAGCAATATGTGTTTGTAGGTATACTTGGAATGAGATAGTGAATATGTATCATTAAGTCTTATATAAGTATACAGATGCGTGTGCACACACACTCACCTGAACCACTAATAATTAATCACATTTCTGAATAACAGTAGGGAGGGAGCAAAGTTTAAAATATCTGGACTTAAGAGGCTTGGGATTTTCAGCAGTGCCTCTGAAGAGATGGGATTTAAGGCTGCTATGACTCCTACAAAAAAGCATAAAGGGGAAAGGAAGAAGTCACCTTTGTCCTGTGTGGGCACCACAGCCCTTTGTGAAGCCCGTGTGTATTTTTGCAGCCCTTCTCTGCCAGAGATGTGAGGAATGTGAGCGTACTTGCCTGCAGCCAGGGTGTAGCAGGGGACTGGTCTCTGGAGAGCATTGCATTGTGCATGGCACGTACTCTACATGGCAGATTGTCATGCAAGTAAATGCTGACAGATTCACTTTATACACCCTCCCAGTTTCTTCATTCCCCTCTAGAGTCTGAGCCAGATGTGCTGGCAGTGCTTATGGGAGAGAGGAGGCCGAGATACTTCATGCTGGTGCTGTCTTTGGGTTTGGGGCCTGCTTTTCCTATGAATCTTAATAAAGGCTCAAGAAAGCTTCATTTCCAGGCATTTGACAGGCTAGTGCCAGTCCAGAAGCAACGGGGGAGCATGCTGTGCATACTTGCTTACAGCAGCCCTGCTGGGTTTTTATTAATTGTCCTCTCATGCGCTTTCATATTCTGCAGGGAGACAAACCATAGTCTCTCTGTGCTGAAAAGAGATGCTACGAACAAAATGGAGTCAGTGCTGTTCTCCTTGGCAAAGACTTGCTCCTTCAGGGCCTGTTCTTTCAGAAAAGAGACATATTAGATATAACACTGAATTTGATGTGTTTAAATTACCTGACAAGCACCATGAGTTCCTGTTTTTGCTGATTACTGATCTGCCACCATCATCCATTTCTCGTTTAACTGATCATGGTGCGAGCATGATGTTCGTGCTGCAGAGAGAATGCCACTTCCTTCTGTCCCCCATGCGGGTCAGCTGGAGGATGATTGTCCCCTCACACTTCAGGGGGTCACTGGAACTGCACTGGTGTTGAGCAAATGGGAGTGAAAGGATTTTCTTGCCTGCTCCTCTCCCACACACTTCATTGACCCATCAGCTCTGGCTGCATGCAGTACAGCTAGATGCAGAATGATTTGCAGGAGATATTGCTTCTGAAATTGCTGACTTAGCAAGCCTTGAAAAGAAAGCCAGAACAGAGGGCATTTGGGCTGATGGATGGTTATAGAGATACATTATATACTATTAGGAAAAAAAAAAAAAAGAGGGTGAAAAAGGCAAAAAAAGTAGAGAACTGGCATACTGGAACATGGTTCTGCCTGTTCCCTGTGACTGATTCGGCTTTCCTGGCCAGCACACTGAATCACTATCCAAAGCCTTTAGAATAATCAGTCATCATCTATTTTCTTCTCCTGGTTTGTATGACTTTGCTGCTTTTCTGGAAAAAAAATATGCATACAAAACCATCACACTTCCAAAAAGATGTAAGATGTTAATTATGTGAATTCTCTTGTAGCAACATAACATTTGGAACAGTGTCTTGTTTCAAAAGCATGGTTTCTTTAACTCTCCCATCCTGAAAAAAGAAGCAACCAAGGTATGCATTGACTTCAGTATATGGAATTTGGGATTTCTTCTATTTTTTTCAACAAATACAAGAATCATAGGCATTGACATTCAGACTGTGCAAAATTCTTTACAGTTTCAAGCTAACAGCCTGATTTTTCCTTCTGTTACGTTCTGTAGGAACAGGGATAATCCTGGAGCGTTTATTGTGAGGAGAGCTGTCACTCCAAAGAAGTCTTCCCTTTTACTATTCTCATTAGAATAATATTAGTTGAGTTCACAAAAACTGCGAAGTGTAGAAAAAATTATTTCCATGGCCAAATCCTTCCTTTCCAAATAATATGTGGATTGTGAAAGCTGAAAAAAACCCCTGTCTTCTTTTCCAATAAAACTCTTTAGCAGTCATTTAGGCATTTGCCCCATGTCCATCACAGTGTGATACAAAATTAACTCTAAATGAACAAGACTGACACTGGAAACCAGGTGCTTAATTTGCAAACCAGCTCCTCTAAAAAACATGTCATTGCAGATAATTTAAGGATATATTGAAAATACAACTGTATAAGGCCAAATGCTTGAAAATAGAGGTTTAGCTTTCATCACTGAAAACCTGTGAGCTTGACATTCAAAAGTAAAGTGCGTTTTTGTCAGACAATCTTCTGTGATAACAATGTCAGGAGATGAGAAATTGAGGCTAGTGATATCAAAGAACTTACTTAGTCACCTTGCCTGATATTTTGGGGAACCTTGAGTGTCCTCACTGTCTTTAGAAATGAGTCACACAGAATAGGGCACACATTGTTGAGTTTTACAGTCAGTAAATAGAGCAGAGTTCCCACATGGTTCGTTCCTGCCATGTTTGGCATGTCCAGGGTAGCAGTCATCAGAGGATTGTGTGTGTTGAATGTGCAGCAGGACTGGGGAGCAGCAATATATGAATTGCCATCCTGAATAAAACTCTGTGCCATCAAGTCCAGGTTACCACTGCCACACATCTCAGAGGACAGGAAAATAATGCATCACTGGGCAGCTGTAACAGAACCTGCATGCAGACCCTCATTCCACCTCCTTGATCTGTGTCCCAGGGTCTTTTGTGTTCCTGTGGTGAACTAAAGTAGGAAGGATTTCTAGATCCCTCTAGGTACACACAAGTTTATTCATCTTGGCTCTCTTTGGCTCTCTTTTTGTGTAATTCAACAAGTGCATGGTTTAACTTGTGCATGTTTGTTGGCTGGAATGGTCTCAGGTCAATGTGAACAACACCTGAGCTGGCTTTGGTATATCTGTATCTTGGTCTTAAAGGTGAGCACTCCAAAACTTTTATTGACAATTAAGGAATAGGTAAAAATTTAAATTTGCACTTGAATGAGACTGAGGAATGTCTTGTAAACAAATTTGCCTGTGCTCTCTGGACCCTGTAAAATAGCTCCTTCTATCCCGATTTCCTTGACTAAGCAGCTCTCAAGCACTTTATGGGTTGAAACAATCTCCACACAGTCTCCTCTGCACTCCTAGTAGAGCTTCTCTGTCCATTGCAGCTGACGTCTGGCTCTGTGTGTCTGCTTTTCTTTTTTTCTGGGGTATGCAGCTTGGTAAAACAAACCACTCTTACAAATGGCTCCTTGTTCCCTCTATTTCCTTGGTTTGGTACTTCCCACAAACCCATGTCATTGTTTCAGGAGTCAAACCAGTAAAACACTGACCCAACAATCACATAAAGTGGGGGCTGGGAGTGTCAGCAAGTTTAGCAAGCTGAGCCAGCCCACTGAAAGTCAGACGGATGCCACTGCCATCTCAGAGAATACCCGGAGTGGTGGTGGAGTAGGGGTGCCTGTTCTTGGTTGGTCATCTCATTCCTACTGCAAAACTACAGTCTTCAGGAGTATTTGAAGTCTGGCTGACCTTCTGTCTGTCCTTCCCCAGCTGTCATAGCCTCCCTCCTACCTCACAGGTTAAGCTGCTCTTGAAGCATGATATGGCCTCACAGGATGCTGGGGTGCCAAATCACATTCCAAACCAGCAGCCATGCTCCTGGTTCCCATATGGTCAGTGGACTGTGCATTGTAAAACATGCACATCTGTTTGGGTAGGTTTGTCTCTGTTATGGTGTAACCTCTTTCTTTCAGCCATCGTCTTGACTTCCATTGCCGTCAGCAAGCAGCATTAAAGCACTGTGATTATATGGGTAGTACAACAGAAATCACAGCAGAAAGATGCAATTTGCAGTCAGGTCTAGCCGTGGTGTGTGCATTCAGGGTGCTGATTCCTACCTTTGGTTTTGAATGTTTAGCCACAATTCTTAGTGGTTAATACAAATTTCTGCTAGAAATGAGAAATAGGAAAAAAAATCAGCATAAATTTGCCTCGGTGCAAAATTCATACTCCAGCGAATTACTATTATGCTGCAGACAGCAGTAACAGCAAGTAAGCCATTCAGTATTATTGTAATGCTGATGATTATTGTTCATTTCTGTTCACCAAAACAAAGAAAATCAAAAAATTGCTCCCTGTCTTCAAACCCACCTCATATTAAATCCCCTCGGCCTCATTCCCAACCCGCACCTGCCTGACATCATTGTGGGCAATTGATTTCCATGAGGAAACACTCAATTTGCATCGGTGCCCACGACTGAAAAAACAGGTCTTGGCTTTTTGCGAGGTTTGGCATACTGTCTTGAAATCAGACAAAATTAGCCAGAATTTGTGAATTGGTTATTCTTTGCCTGCTGAAACGAGGCAATGTCTGCAAGCGCTGCTTTGAGGATCTGTTCTTTTTGTCTGAGAACAGATGTCTGGGAGGGGTTTTGGCAGGGCCCACTCTGTCAAACAGTCCAGCTTTGACAGTTACTTGCTTGAGGGACGGCTAAAATGCAAAGCATTTCTGATCAGAATATCATATTCATCTGGAAGTTAATTACTGTGTCTGCCTTGGTATAAATAATTAATTATGCAAAACCCACACAGCTGTGGCCGGACAGAGTTAAGTGACTTGCTGTCAGTGTCTCATGGTTCTGGAAAGGATGAAGGGATTTTGAAAATAAGCTCTTTAACTCTTGGGCCACACTATTGTGGTAGCCCCCTCCTGATCAGATGAGAATATGATTACCACTGAGCATGCTTTTCTTTACAAAAGGACATTTCCCAGTTTAGCCTGTTCAGGCTGCAGTAATAATCTCTTCTCAATGCTGTGGCTGTGTCAAGCTAAGAAGCCAAACACTGATTGTTTTAAGGGAATGAATTTGCAAAGCCTCTGTGACTGCACAGTCATGCTCAGAGCAATCATTAGCCAAAGCTATGTCTGCATCCAAGTGTGGATGTGTGCAGGGGAGCGAGCGAAGACTGAAGGCACATGGATGCAGTAATCAACCTGTCTCATTTTATAGCACACCAAGGTAAAGAGAAGGCCAAGTTTACAGAAATTACAAATATTTTTGACAGCAGCAGTCCAGTATCTGATCTTCTGAAAAATGGGCAGGGTCATGGGTTCACACTGCAAAATGAACAGTATTTCTGGAAGGCAAGGGTGGAGAAATTGTCTTGCTATGCATGCCTTCATGGTACGTATTTTCCAGTAGATCATGGATTTTAAATGTACAAATAGAAGTATCAGCCCAGACTCATTTGTGATAGTGGTTTTCTGCATGTAACTGGTTTGCCAAAAGATTTTTTGCCTGTAGCACTAGTAAACAAAACACAGAAAAGAAAACCTTGGTAAATGTGTCAAATACCTCGGTGTAGGCCAACACTGTGAAATTACTGCAGGAAAATACAACCCAGAGGACATATTTTGTACCTTCAAAGGATCAAACACACCACAATTCATAGGATGGGTAGGGATCTCAACACGTATTTTATTCTTTCCTTTAAGTAATGTAAAGCTGTGTAAGCATCTATCTACTCAAATGAGCAGGGAGGAAAAAAATTAGACTGTGAAAGTATTAGATGTAGAAGATACTTATCTGTGACTCTTTCCAGGCTTTGGCTGTATTATTAAAATGAACTGAGTTTTACATATGGAACTTTTATATAGAAATTTTCAACCTCCAAGGATCCCAAAATACATTACAAAGTATCATAGAGATTGTAAGCAAGTGCAGAAGCAATTACATGCTTAGCTGTAGTTTAGCTATAACCTTAGACATTGTAAAATGTGAAAAGGAAATGTGGTGGGAAAATGGCTTATCCTTTCAAATAAATGCTAGAGGCCTTCTACCAACCACCTGGAAGGTTACTGCTGACAGACATGACAGGACATTGGCTCAAATGACACAAAAGGGTTTTTCTTCTGGAGTGCCATTTTCCCCATGTGCCGGATGCAGTCTAAGCTCTGGGTTTGATTTTGTGTTCTTGACACAGAAATTCAAACTGTAGCCTGATCTGTGCAAGGATACTGTCAAACGAGAGACAGTAATATTTGGGTTATTTCTCCAGCAAGAAGCAAGGCTCCAGTTGAAGGTCCAGGCAGTGGCTTGTGATCTTCCACACCATTTAATTGTTAACATGCACCTTGGCACAGCTTTGGCCCTGCTAGATGGTGCAAAGATATTTCCTTTCAGTTCAGGTATCAACCTGAGCCAAGGACTTTTCATAACAGGCAGCATTCATGCGGTTACCCAGGTTTCTAGAAGAAACCTGTCTGGCTGTGTGGTACCTGTCTTCAGGACTAAAGGATGGGCCAGGCTTGGGAGCAGCCCTGGTCCTACTGAAGCCAGTGACAGTTCAGTCACTGGCTCAACTGTAAATGTGACTGTCTATCAGTAAACAATTCTACCACTGAACAGAAATGATTGCATGTGCGTTGTCTTATTTTAAAAATTCAACTACAAGCATGATCAAAAGTCGCGATAAAACTCAGAGGCCTCATATGACCTCTGCCAAAGGTTGTAAGAAAAGCTGCTAGTGTTGCTTTAATGCTGCCAAAATTGGCACCTTAAAAACACACATAATTTTTTACATTGAAGAACTCGCTTTCTGAACAAACCTGATGTGTCTGCATGCTGTCATTTCTGACAATGGCAACACCTCAAATACCTGTAAGCATTGTTCAGCAGTCATCTTGTAATTCATTTTAAATGTCACTCGAAATTACCAGTAAGACGGACAGGAAAACAAGAAAGAAAAACTGAAGTTTGAGGATCCAAAAATACAGTCACGGAAAAACTCTTGTTTCAAGCAGATTATCCCTAAGCTCCTTTAGGGAATTAAAAAAAATCAAGAAGCCTGGTTGTCCTTGGTTTGTCAGTGGTGACAAGCATTGCTAATAAAGGTTCTCAATGCAAAGATCATATTGGAAAACAATTTTTTTATCCACAATTTTCTTGAATCCTAGTAACCTGGTTGTTGTACTGAGTCTAGAAAGATGGAGGTAATTTTCCCCATGGCAGTGCTGTGTTTTGCACTGGTAGCTGGCATGGTGCTGATATCACACCAGTGCTTTGGTGCCTGCTGAGCAGCTCTGGAACCATCCGTGCTGTCTCTCCAACACTCCACCCTCACTGGTAGGCTGGGGTGGGAAAGACCTTGGGAGGGGACATAGACAGGACAGCTAACTCAAACTGGCTACAGGGATACTGCATGCCGTATGATGTCTGCTCAGTGGTAAAATCTAGGAGAAAAGAGGAGAGGAGGAGAGGGCATTTGTTTTATTGTGTTTCTATGTTTGTCTTCCGGAGCAGCTGCTCCCTTACTGAAGCCCTGCTTCCTGGGAGACAGATGGACATCTCCTTTTGATGGGAAGAGAATGAATCTCTGCTTTTTCTTTGCTTCCATGCATGTCCTTCCATGCTTTTATTTTATTAAACTGCTTTTTTTCTTGAGCCAAAAAGTTTTTTTCCATATTATTTTCTTCCCCTTGTCCTGCAGAAAACGGGAGTGATAGACCAGCTTTGCGGGCATCTGATATCTAGCCAAGGTCAACTCACCATGGTCCTATTTGTTGTCCAGTATGGGACATGAAGAATTTGAGATGATAATAATTTGGAGAGGTAACAGGCAAAACATGGACTGAACAACATCTAGAGAGTGAAAAGTGGAATAATCATGGAGAATTCCTGTCGTTGAAATTGTGGTGAGGTAAATTGTCCACTTTTGCTTCCTTATGATAATGTTGTGATTTTTGTGCAGGGAATTATTTTTTGTTGATGTGAGTGAAGTTTGTGAATATTGTGTGATGAATATGAATTTTATTGCTAGTTCTTAAAGATTTGATTCACAGATGTAAGGGGTGGTATGTATTGGGTTTGTGTGATTTGGCAGTGAGGGTGACTTCTGTAAGAAGCTTCCAGGAGCTTCCCCTATGTCCAACAGAGCCAATGCCAGCTGCCCAGCTGAGAAGGGAAGTGACAAAGCAGCTTTGGTAGGCATCCAGAATCCATTCAGGGTCAACCCATCACACTGGTACTACCTGAAATTCTCATATTCTAGGCAGATTCCACTAAGTTTTGTCACCCCAAGGTGTTCTACTTTGCTGGCACCACTCAGCCTTCTTATCTTTCCTCTTTTCCCCCATTTAATCTTTTCACATCTTTTTTTCTCTGTGTGCTTATGCTCATTTATCTTCAATCTTCCTCCTAAATGGATCAGTACTTGTCCCCTGCACACAGATCTCCCTGAGCCACATCCGTAACAAAGATTCTACAGATACATGTGAAGAAAGGGAGGGTTACAGTGGCAGGTACTGATATGGGTTTTCTGTTTTGTTTTTTTCATTCTATATCATTGAAGAAATCACAAAGTGTATTTCTATATTAAACATAACTATCCATAAATGCATGTAGATAACTTTCTCACATACACATATATGTGTGTGTGTGTATATATGTAAACACACATATATAGTTCATACTTTCAGTATGCCCAGAAGGGCATTTATATAGTCTGTAACAGGACTCTTGTCTTTTAGTTAAAAAATAAAAGAAATTTTAAAAATATTGAGCTGAAAGTTACTGATGAGTGAACATTTCTGCAGTTTCCAACTTCAGCATTTAAATCTTTCCCATTTCTCACAGCAGACTTCTTCAGTGTTTTGTGGAACTGAGTTCAAGTTCCCCATTTGTACATGATTTAAACAACGTTATAGGTTAAACTAAATCTTACTGACTTACTGAGGGCTATGACAGTAAGGCTGTATAACCACCTAGGCAAATAAAAACAAACTGTAGATAGGCAACTCAGTTCTTACATCTTATGTGATTTGGGATGCAAATTCAGGAGTTTACCCAGAGTAACATCCATTTCTAAAGCTATACCCCATTTTACTCCTTTCTTTCTGATGTGTGTTTAAGTCAGTGGCAAAAGGTAAAATGTGTAATCTGTGCCTGGGTTTGAAGCTCACACATTTGCACAGGGCAAAAGTTCAAGTTTTATGGAGGCAACAGATTTGTCTTACCACTTAGAGGGATCTCCATTTGCTCAGAATTGTGTGAAAACACCCCTGGTTTGCTACAGGATTTGGGTCAAGGCTGCTTTCTTTCCATGTGTTTTAAGTCCTTGAATGTTTTCCAGAATGGTCTCAAGTCCTTTGGAACAAGAAAATATAACAACTCATGTTCAGTCCCCACAGACTTCATTCATTATGTTGCTCTTCCCCCACACCTTGACCTGTGGAAAGCTTTACCTAACTCACCTCTAAGGAAAATGGTCTTAAATTTACAGGTATCCATTGTAATGCAGCAGATCGGTGGGGTCATTGGAGTGACACTGTCTGTGCATGCAGGCAGATTAAGCTACAGACAACTGTCTTCCCTGAAGTTACAAGACGGATAAATCTGCCTCGTCCTTAAGAACAAGCCCTGCGAAATCCTTTCTGTTAGGTCCCCTCATCTTAGCACAAGATCAGAAGCTTGTGTATAACAATGTGGGATCTCATTGAATATTCACTTATTTCAGGAACATTGCCTTCTGTTTCCAGGAGCTTCTGATAAAGTGACTTCAGCATGTAATACATTATTAGCAAAAAACCACTGTGCCTTCCCCGTTAGAAACCCCGGCTCTCAACTCCCAGCAGGAGCAAGGCAGGTCACTGCGTCACTATTAACCAACAGCTGACAGCTAATTGATTTTACACTTGTGTATCAGTGCTTGCAAACCATAATTTAAAAGCTAATTTGTTTCATACTTTTAATATCATAGGCAGTTTTGTATCCTGTCCTACAAAGCCTGAGCTAATCACAGTCCATCATTTTTACTGCTGTTGGTCCCAAAACTGGTCTTTTGTGTATTCATACTCTGCGACACTCTTATCTCTTAACCCAAATGTGAGAAACAGCCCTCCAGCACCAGTTGTCTCGTGGATACATCAAGGGAGAATTTTCAAAACTGAAGCCACTTTAGGGTAGTTTTAATGAGGCCGTGTTTGCTAAAGCATGACTGACAGAAATAATAAGTTAACATTTGTGAGGGAACCCTCAGAAATTGAGCTACAGCAGGCAAAAAGCCAGCAGAAATTGTTGTGCTGTTGAAGTATCTCCTAAAATAGCTCTCCTAGCTCAGCCTAATGCAATTAAAGTTACTGATGTACATAATACGAAAACTGGGAGCTCTTCCTGTTAATAACCACTGTGTAACTGAGGTAATCCATTTCATTAATTTAATATACACTTTTGCATCTCCCGATAATAGACATGTAATTAAAGGGATAGGCTTTGCCTTCCAAAATTAAAGATTGCAAAGGGCAGTTATATAAAAACAAGGCATTTTGCTTAATTTTTGCTCCATGTCAACTTGGTTAAAAACCATTTATTTTTTAAAACTATCAGAACTAAAATTCAGAATAAATTGATATAGGTATTGATCAACTTTATCAATAAGAAGGCATGTTACCTTAATGATTTGAGAGATATTTTTCTCTCTTTTTTTAAGGAATTGAAAATTATACTTTGGAATAATTAAATATACTAAAGGAATAATTAAAAGTACTTCCTTTCTTCCCTTTGGTTCTTTCCAAATTTTTACTTTTGTCTTTAAGAGGATGAGGTTTTCAAATTTCTTCTCTGTGGTTGTCTGTGCAGAAGCAGGACTACACTGTCAGTGAAGAATCTGGATGTTAAATTCTTGTTAAATTTCCCATAGTCAGTGGTTGTCCTGTGCTATCTATGAAGATGTCTCTGTAAGACCTCCCTATCCTTGAGGGAATCAACAGCTCTTCCTAATTTAGTGCTGTTAGCAAATTTGCATAGTGTGCACACGACTCCTTTATCCAGGTCATTGATAAAATGTTGTAAAGAACTGGCCCTAAAACTGAGCCCTGGGGAACACCACTAGTGACTGGCTGTCAGACTGATGTTGTCCCAATACAGCAATGCTTTTAGTCCATCCTTCCAGCCAGTTGACCACCCAACATATTGTGAACATGTCTAGCTGGATTTTGTCCAGAAGGATACTGTGACAGACGGTATCCAAAGCTTAGCAAAAATTATAAGAAACCTCTCACACCAACTGGTTTGTTGCATTTTGTTCAGTCTCCTGATACATCATGGTTTTTCTAGTGCTTTAACCTCAACAAAATCAAGATTCAGTTAGGGTTCTTAGGACAACCTGTTAACTTTTCCAATTAGTGCACAGGAGGGTAAAAAATTTATGAGGTAGGAACTAGATCTGTATTCAGTCAGCTCATTAACTGATATCATTATCAAACTGATACAGGAATCATTAAAAATGTATTGGATGTAAATAGCTTTCAATCTATATTCAGCTGGCTGGATTTACACCAGTAGTGCTAATATATACTCTAAGCCATCTGTTCCCTTAATGAATACTAGTAGCTGTATGTACAATTCTTACTTTCATGAACACAAAGTTGGCATAATAATTAAGGACATGTAAAGCATAGAAAAACAAAAGCATTGTAATTAAAATTTAAGGTACCTAGGTATGAACATAAATTTGCTGTCTCTTAGAGATGTAGTTATCACCAACAGGAAATTCTTCCTGGATCATAAACTGCCTGTTGCAACTCTGTCTTGGCCCCAGGTGAAGACAACCTTTCCGTACACTCCATCCTAAAGCAGAAGAGTCTAAAGCACTATTTATTTCTACCAGGTGCCTAAAAATCTGCCAGCTGCTATGGCTGTGGTCTGACATGGGCTATATGAGCTTTTAGGTAAGGCTGAAAAAGGGAGAAGGGAATGGGCCTTCCTAAACCAGTAATTCCTTGCCTGCATCTCCAGTAGAAGAAGGAAGAGCAAGCCCACTGACCACCTGTCTTCTGTCCCAGCTGTATCCTTCCTTCTTCCCAGGACTACACTCAGCTGAGGCTCACACTCACAAAAAGGCAAGCCGCTGTTTGATGTAAACCAACTCTATTCCAGGTCCCCATTCCTACATTTACCTCAGTATAAAGACATATCTCCTCCTCATTATCCCCATTCTGTACAAAGAAGAGAAAAAACAAACAAAACAGATGAAAGAAATCTGAAAAAGCAAATCCAAGCCTAGAAAACCTCACATCTGGAGAAAAAGAGACAGCAGGAAAAGTGCCCTGAGCAGAGGGAGTTTGGCTTACTTTTTAAATGCAAGCTGCATGATATATTTCTTGTGGGTAAAAATGATTATTGTGTTCTTTTGTTCAGCTGGCCTTCTTCCACTTCCACTGATAGGGAGCAGTTTGCACTTGTTCATGCATAGATTTCTTTGGAACTCCCGAATGTGTTATTACTGTGAAACAAAATTAATTTCTTTCAGTTGAATGAAAAGAACTCACTTCTGCAAAATTTTTCTATAATAGTTGTTCTAAAGGCTGCATGCTGTTTGGTTGTCAGGTACTGATTTTCCACACAGTGGTACTTACTGTGTAGCATGAAACAGGTGCAGTCTTAGGGGTGTATAAACTGAGAGCACGCATTGGAATTTATTCGTTTTGTAGGGAAAAGTACAAAGAACAGTACCTCACATGTCTGAGTGAGGAAGCAATAAAATGCTTGCAAACTCTGAATGTGTCAATGGATGGAGATAAAGATGAGAAAAACTTTCTGAAAATTGAATTTGAGACATTTTGGCACAGTTGAAGCCTAAGTTTCCATCCTTCTACTTTTCGCGTGTGAACTTTTCCTATGGTGATATGAGACACATCAGTAAGCTGCAACTATGTTGTCACTAGATTTATAAGTATTAAAATAAACATTGCTGCTGCAAGTGTAGGAGTTGGCTGTATATCGAGATCTGGCATTTAACTTTCAGTTTATCTGTGCACAGGAATTATATTCTGATCAGACCTATGGTCCCTTGAAGCAGTCAGAGATAAATAGCAGAAGACATATTCTGGAAAAGGAAAACTTATCACTTAAAATATGCACATATGGCACTTTTATTTTTTATTTCTCAGTTCTTCTATATACTTTATTTCAATAATTTCCTGTGAGTTCTATTGCTTCCTTACCTGCTGATAATTACCAATGAATACTGAGAGGCGAATGCGTGGAAAAGAGTTAGAAAACACACACAAATGGAACTGACAAAAATGCACCAAGCTGTTCTGATTTTCTCAAGGAGAGAATTACAGATCAGGCATGTTCCATTCCATTTATTTTCTCACAATAAAGAAGTAAACATCAGTCTTAAGTAAGGATGAATCCTCTCATTTTTAAGTAAGTCCACAATGATATTAGGTACTGTACCTTGCAGACACTCTGTTCGTGGAGCAAGTGACCATCTGAGCACTTGAGCTGCCATACAGGAGTAGCACACAAGTCAGAGCCTCTGTGGCCCTGCTTCAGAAGAAAGTACAGATACTGCTAGGAGATCGAGGGTCTCTCTCTTCTCACATGAGCTGGTGACAAAGCAGGGCCAATGCAGCCAACCCCAAAATAGGGTGATGCTACTTAACAAGAGAATCAAACAGAATGTCTTTGTAATAGGCAGATCTACCTGATGCCTCTGAGAAATAAAGGTCTGAATCTAATTCACTGCATCTGCTTATTTCACTAAAATAATGGAACATGCATTACAAAAAGTAGTCGGCTTCAGAAGAATCACCACAAAGTCTCAGACATCTGGTTGCAAGTCCAAACATGCAAAATTCTGTTAGTTATAGCCCTTTGCCCTGTTTGATTCAGCAACTATTGCTCACTACATAATTGGACTGGAAGTGTTGCAGAACCTCCTTTCCCCACATCATCTTCCTAACCCTAGCAGTTACTATTGGCACCTTGATTACCACCAGTTCCCTTTCTAGTTCATTTCAGCCTGAGACATGTTCCCTGTTGTGCGTGTCGTGTGGTCCCCCGGGAAGGCACAATCCTCTGCTCTTTCAGGATGGCTTCCCTAATCCCAGGGTGTGTTATAAGGACAAGGTAAGCGTTGCTTTATCTCCGTGGCTTTATCTCAGCCACAGTCTTAATAGGAACCAAATACACACAAAAGAGTCTGGTCAGTCACCTGGGGTGTGCATATGGCTTCAACCCATTCTGAATATATTCTATTTTCTTTACAGAGACAGGTGCAAACAGACACAGGGATAAATGGCTTGCATTTCTGGAACATATAGGAGGCAAATCACTTTTCTGATCGAAAAAGCAAAAGCATTTTTCAATGGTTTTCCATAGAAGGTAAAGTCTGGGACAGCACAGAGAATTATCATGGAATAGCTAGTTTGTACTAACTTCCTGATCTCTAAGGCAACAACAAATGGCTCTTACGGTGTTTTGCTGCATGCTCCTTTAACCTTCACTGAGGTGTTCATCAAGCATTGAGATGTATGATCTGGGAAGGCCACAAGATCTAGGGAAAGCATAGGAAATTTACAGCCCAAGGTTGGAACAAATTATAAGCTAAAAGGCTGGAGCCTTGGCAAGAGGAAAGAGTTGTGAGGAGGCATTTTGTGTGAGTCTGGGTTTGGTATGGAGGATTCATCAGTTATGTGTCCTGGTTTGCTAGTGGGAAGTGGGATGTATGTGGATGCAAATGGATAAGAGGAGTAAGGAAATGGGGAAACTGGGTTTCAGACGGAGGACTGGTGCATGGCTTAGGCCTCCATTTTGACTGAGCAGAATGAGTAGGAGAAGGTGGGAGAGTTACAGGGTTACAGGTAGAGATGAGGAATGAAGTGTGGTCCTGAGTGTCAGGATGGTACAGATTGTCTTGCCTTGATTTGCTCAGTTTCACTTCTAAAGAAGAGCTTTCCTACAAATCATGCCTGGCTCATTAGCCTGTCTTTCTTCTCAAAACTCAGACCTGGCAATTTCAATTCTGAAAATAAATCTTAGAGTCACTCAGATATTTCTCTAAAATCCATAGCTAAATGTGCAGCAGCAGACAAAATGTCATCATAATGCTGGACATTGTCAGGTTAAGTACTGAGAACAAAACAGAAGACGTCATGCTGACACTACAAAAAACCACTGGTTTGCAGCTCTGGCCACTACATCTCAAAAGGAATATGGTGGAGTTCAAAAAAGGCACAAGGAGAGGAAGCGAAAATTGTCAAGAGAATGAAGCAGCTGTGTTGGGAAGGGGAACTGAAAGAAAGCTGCATGGGGATATGAAAGAAGTTTACAGAATCACAAAGGCAACGGATAATCTGAATTAACTGTTGCTTCAGTTCTCACTGCATGAGTTAGGGAACACTCAATAAATGAAAAAGGGGTCTTTTTAAAACAAATAAAAGAGACTACATCTTTACACAGTGGGTTGAGAAGTTTTGGGATTTGTTGCTACAGGAGGTTGTAAGGCAAATAGTAATGGCAGGGCCAAGGAGAAATTAGACAGATTTATGGACAGCAGGTCCCAACATGGATGCTAAAAGAACTAAGAAAATTGCATGCTCTCACTTCCCTAATAAAGCATTTTGAGGTGCTGGGGTAATATGAGAGGAACAGAGAACAAAATATGGCCAGGCTCATGTACTGTGCTTAAATATCATGTCCTACTGCTGTTGAATGAATATCATACAAGATGAGCCATTGTGTTACTTAATAGCAGATTTATTCTGTTCTTATGTTCTCATTTCTTTTTTCTTTCTAAGTGCTTCTTTTTTCCCTGTGTATTATATGAAGACCCTAAGCCCGTGAGCTGTCAGTGAGGGCTCCAATAAAGCATAAAATACCTCACAGAACACAAACATTATTCTTGGATCATGCACTAAACATACGAGACTATGACTCCCAGAGTGCAATGAATATCATTATATTTACCTGCAGCAAAAGTGTACATTGAGTATACATGCACATATAAGCTGTTTGCAGGTGTTTGTGTGCCTGTGTTTGTAATTCACTGTCTGTTAGCGTATTCTCTTGCTATTACTCATGTGAAGGTGGAAGGATTCTTTCACAGCAACCTGCTTTACAAGTGGGAGCTCATGCTGAATGAACATGATAACCTTGTGCAGTGAGGTGATGGGCAGCTTGGTGGAGGGTAGGAGAGCAGTGGGTGCTGTTCACCTTCACTTTAGCAAGATTTCCGGTACTGTCTCCATAGCACCCTTGGAGGAAAGCTGACAAGGTGTGGTTTTGGTGGGTGGTCATCAAGGTAGGTTGAAAACTGACTGAGCAGCCAGGCCCTGAGGACTGTGGTCATTGTACAAAGTCTATCTGGGGACATGTCAGTAACTGGTACCTTGGACTAGTAACTGAGCAGATGGAAAACCTGGTTACTGTGTAGTCCATGGGAAGGAACTCCACTGTTAGATGATGTTCAGATTCTTTTTTTCCCTAGGCTGTTTCCTTTCCAGGTAGTGTTTGTAGTAAGCTCTCTTCAGACATGGGAAAAGATAGAGAGAGGAGTAAAGAACAGAAACGTGAAGGTCAAATGACTCTCATTTCAGAATTATAGAAGTACTCTAATTCAATATGGAAAGAAACTATGATGCCTTGGCAGATAGATTGTTCCAGTCACATCTTATCACCAGGAAATCAATTGTCTAATCAAAGACCTTATTAATTTTCTCTGGTATTTAACCATGGCCATACACTGGACCGATCTCACGTGTTGTGGTTTGTAGTTTCTGTGGTGGTGTGGCATGCCACAGCCTGCCCAGAGAGCGCTGCTCCGGCCGGCTGTGGCTCTGCAAAGAGATGGGTGACAAAGGAGTTGAGAAGGCTCTTCGCGTGGGGCTGGAGAAGGGCTTTGTTCCATGGCCCCCAGGAGCCCAGNAGGCTGCGTGGAGATGAGACCAGTCAAGTAATTTGGAGGAGGAGGAGGAAAATACACTTCCTGTTGCGGTTTGTAGTTTCTGGCGGTGGTGTGGCATGCCACACCCTGCCCAGAGAGCGTTGCTCCGGCCGGCTGTGGCTGCGCAACGAGATGGGTGACAAAGGAGGCGAGAAGGCTCTTCCCATGGGGCTGGAGAAGGTCTTTATTCCATGGCCCCCAGGAGCCCAGCACTGGCCCATGTGCAGGCCCCCAGAGATTGGGAGCCAGCACATGGCATGGCCAGGCCAGGCAGAGAGGGCTGCCCCAAGGCAGAGAGAGCTTCTGCCCCAGTGCCGAGAGCACTACCCCAATGCACAGAGAGCTCACATGGCCTCAACCCTTGGTTTATCTGGGGATGAGGGGGCCGGAGAGAGCACATGGACTACATGGGTGGGGTTGGGGTACCAGGAGACCAATAGGGAGAGCCCCAGGGAGTGGTCAGGAATAGGGGCAGGGAGAGCCATGTGGACAGGGCAGGCAGTTTTGTAGGAACATGAAGTACGACACCACACTTATGAAATGCAGGAAAAAATGCACAGACACAACTGGATATTACTAGTATAAAATATATATATATCTTCAGTATTTCAAGCTATTCAAGGAGCAAGTTCTTTAAATGCATTTTTCTTAAAAATCTGCATTTTTTCACACTCTGATATCTTTGATTTTCAAAGGGCTTTCATTCAGGAGGGTTCAAAACTTACTTGGAGTTAGCTAGTTAATTCTGTCCTCAGCTGTCTACCCTATACCTCTCCTGGAGGTCAACGCTCACATACTAAACAGCTCCTGAATCAGCAGTTCTGAATTGCCGTTGTTTTCAGACTGGAATATTAAATAAAAAAGGCATTGCAGTTTCTTTTTTGTTTTGTGGAAGTTCTAATTTGGTGTTGATTATGCAGGTGTTCTTGAGTTGGAGGGGAAATGTGGTGGGCAGCTGCAAAAAGGATACTCTAGGTTCTTCCCAAGGTACACCCTCCCTGCTTGTAAATCAGAGATGGAAGTCAAAGCTGAATGAAAGCTAGCAGAAGAACAAAATGAACAGATGTAAAAAAAAGTGTTAAGTTCTACTCTGAACAAATAGGTGTCTTTGTAGCTTGGTTGCAGTGCAAGAGACGTGCTTTGGAGAAGGCAGTTCCCCATTAGAAATAGGTGCTATGTCAAAACTCGTCCAGTTCTGAGCAGAAAGGATGAGCAAAGAGAGAAAACAAATGATCCATGAAACTCTACCATATTACTATTAATTGGAGATCAGCTTGGAAGAATTTTTTTATTCTTTTTCTACCCTGGAAAAGCTTATTATTCTTTGCAATCACTGAATAATGGATTCTGTTTTCCAACATAGTTTTGAGAAGGTTTTTGATTTGATGCACGCTTGTATGATTTAAACCCTGGACTCTGTCAGGCTATGATAAAAGCTGCCATCACCTCACCAGGAATTTCCTGTAATGTATAAACACTTGACTTCACGCTAACCTTCCCTCCTGCCTCTCCCACGTCCTCACATGCATATCAATGTCTGCTGAAAAGGGCACTGCTGTGTACCAAGTCCTAGTCAACAGACCAAAATGACCAAGGCCTAAGGATTACTGCAGCACTGCTAATCAATAGATATTGAGTGCAATCCCCTGCTCTAAATTCAGCAGGGTTATTAAGTGTCTACAGAAAACAATGCTCTGAAACTCTATCTCCTTCAGTGAGGGAGGGGAGGTAGAAATGTTTCGTTCAGCAGCTGCAGATAAAACCTGTGGGAGGCAAAGCTTCAGCTTTTACCCAAATTTGGCCTGAAGCATTCTCGATTTGCTAAGTGTGCTGTGCATTACAGACAGCTTTGCTGCTGACAAGAGAAATACCACATATGATGACATGTTTCTGAGCTCCCAAAAGTCTTTGTTTGATGTTTTACTCAGAGATGGCATGTGAAGCTCCTTATGGTCCCATCTAATAGACCTTTGGTTTTGCTTTTTATGCTTTGTATGCAAGACTAAGCACATGCAGGATGGAGGAAAGGAATTTAATTTAATAGCTGGCCAAATGCCCTTTTCTCTTTTGAATAGGCAGTGATGCTATCTAGAGATGAAAGGTGACACTTAAACAGAGCAGCAACACTACTTGTAAAAGGTCTGAAATTCTTATAACTTTGCTTGATGGCAAAAAGTGAAGCCAATCCCATCCCCCTGTTTTACATGATTTACAGAGTGAACTCAGTACAATTTAAGATCCTGAGTGAAAAACTCAGTGCTGAGAGACAGTGTGCCAAACTATCTGACTAAGCTGGGGAGTCAGCCAAGTTCAGTATCTGCTGGCTGATGATGAATGGTGACGTCTCAGTGCTTGCTCAACATCTGTCTGCCTACTTCACTCCTAATTGCACACCCGCAGATAACTGGGAAGGGGAGAATGATAGATTTCACAGGAGCAGTATAATGTGACCTATTCGTGAGTGTGAAGAATTAGGTAGGTATGTCTATGCTGTGTTTTCAAACACACCTTCAACAGATATCCAGCTCTCTACAGTTTGGCATGCCTGGTTCAGGATTATTGGCTGTCTGAGCCTCTTTATGGTAATACAGGAGGGTTATACTTTTGCTTGTCACCATGGCTTTACTGAATTCCTCAGTGGGAGGGGTCAGCAGAAATGCTGCTTCTTATCAGCCAGAAGAGCTGCACTTGCTAACAGATTATGGGATATGAAGATGGGTATACCATGACATGTTCTTCACAGGTACCGCTCTTTCTCAGAGTGAGACAAATATATCATACTATATGCTGGCATATGTAACTGTCACAAAACACTTTAAAGCACAGAAACTACAATTATTTATTTTTCTTTAGAGTTGTCGGTTATTTTCTTTTTCTGCTATTTTGTCTAGTTTTTATAATTTCATGGGGATTCAGCAAATGTTACTTTTAAATGACAACTTCTGTCATTCCCGTGTTGACCTAAAGCTAGAAAACACACTTTGTATTCCTTATTTCTGCTGTGCTGCACTTTTTCCATCAGAATAAAAGCATTAACTGTCTCCATATGCAGGCAAGGAAAATGTGTTGTTGGAAATAGAGTTTGCAAAAACAAGACCCTCTATTATCTGCTACGAAATTGTAGGAAACAGGGACTTCAAGAGGACATTTAGTACTCTCCCCTTTGTCTCTTATGCTTTTCTTGTCATCCTTTTCTTTCACCCTTTTACCTCTTCCTTTTTTACCTGTTTTCTCTTTCTTTATTTTCTTTGCCTGATCCTCTGCTGTGTCTTATTTAAGCTTTGGGCTGTACATATCAAAGCAGGCACACAAAAAATCCTGACTCACAGGGGTAGTCCCTATGACTGTAAAGGTATCAGGCAACTGTGACTCTAGTTTGGAAATAAACGGGGAAATAGGCTTCATGTATGCTTTATTTCCAATGCATAATTCTCACAGTGGAGTTACAATAAAACAACGATGACAGATTTATAATAGCAAGTTTAAGGTTTTTGGTCTGCCAGTATAACTCTGCATCTGTAAAAACCCAGTTTGGTACTATGGGGAATCATATGGGCCTTTGTGTCCCAGGACAAATGACTTCCAAATTGGAACACAGCTATGGACTCAGGCTCCATTGTGAGGGTTAATTTTGTTTCACTCAGAAATAATTATTGCTGGCTTATCTAAAGTAGCAGAAGCTTGGAACAGGAGAGTACTTCACTCCTCCTGGCACAAAGACAGTTGTGATAATGTAAGTTATATAAAAGGTGCCAAGCTAAGGGGAGGGGTGGGGGGCGTTTTGGAATAAAACCATCAACAAAACAGTGACTTTAGCCACCTTCCCACTGTTCAGATTATTGTTCCTAATTTATTACATTTATATTGACTTTTCATTATAACCAGTAGATTGCTGGAAATCTTGCATTGCAGTTTTCCACCAGGAAGAAACCAGTGACCTAAAAGTGTGGTATATTTTTTATAACAATTATTAAAACTGCATGAAATGTGTCAGTCCTTGAACTGGCAGCAGAAATGGCCTGAAAAAAAAGAATCTTTCTTCAGGGAACTCAGTCCAAAAGCTAATAACTAGTTCTCAGTCGGCGTTGATGCACATTCTTCCCATTTACCAGAGGAATCCCCTGCTAAAAAATACATTAAAACACCACACACCTGACGATTTTGGCAACATTTATGGAAGCAGGAAGTGCTGAAGTGTTGGGATACACTCCTTTGTGTGTACGCTCTGCCACGTGCCAGCTCCTGCACTGTGGTGGGTACCAGTGCGGGCAATCCCACTGGCACTCAGGACTTCCTGGCACTGCCTGATTAACAAGAGGCAGGTCTCTAGCTGGGGCAAGGACTGAATTGCTGCAGGATTAAAAAGATGACATTGTAAAACAGGGTTATAGATGTAGGGCGAGTAAAAAGTGTTCCTGGGAGAGAAATGGCCCAAAGCCATTTATCTGGGTATCATGAAGAGAGGGAAGAGTAGAAATAAGGGACAGACTGTCAGCTATCAGTTTAGTCCTAATCATCTTGTTTAGGAAGGCAAATGGTTATCAACACACAGAGCAATGAAGACCAATCCCAGTGATACTATATTGAATGGTTTAGTGGAACAATCAGGATCTGAAGGATAATATAATTCTCGGCCTGAAGTCTATTATTGTCTATTATTGTCTAGCCAGGTTTACCTAAACTAGCCACTATCAGTCTACTCTGTAAAACACCCACAACCAATCAATCAATCAATCAATCATTTGGGGAAATAAAAGCCAACCCAAGCCACCTTCATCTCTGGCTGTCTGGTCTTTTCAGTCTGGCAGACTGGAAGCTATTGTGTGGGTCTTCATATTTCTATTCCGCATTAAAGCACTGGCTTAGGGCGATTACCCCCAAGATTTGCTTCTTCTTTGTTTTGCCCCTTTGCTACCTTTCTGATACCTGTATTCACAAATATAGAGTTTGAGAGTTTAACCAGGTGGTGGCAGTGATGAACTGATGTTACCTATTTCTACAAATCCTGTTGATGTAACAATAATAATAAAGAATGTAGGCAAACAGGTTAGTCCTTCAGGGCTCAATTTTTAAAGCTGTGCATAGGGATTTAGCATGATATTAATTGGAACTGCTGGGTCAAATCCCTCCACAGTACTCTGACAGTTTATCCTGGACTAGTGAGGGTTCAGCTCCAGTCCTGAACTTTGCATATATTTTAGATAGGTTATAGCAAAGAAGATTGGAATATATTTTGAATATGTTATGGGTGTGTAACAGTCACAGTGAAGGCTGCCCTTGTGCATTTCTCAGTGACTTCCCTCAAGGCTTGAAAGCAGTTTCAAGAGAAAAATATTTCATCAAACATGTAAATGAACAATTTAGTGTGTGTTCTGAGTATATTGTAATTCCATATAGAATATTTTGTCATTATTTTGATTCCCAAAATTAATTTCTCAGATGAGTTGGAGAATAATAACTCCATTTAAATAATAGATACCTGCAATGCCTTGTCTTGCAACTAAAGTACAAATTGTGCAGTGAAAAAGATGGAGTTCTTCTGGACTTCCACATAATATATTATAGTCTCTTGAATTTAAAGTGAATTTAAAATCTTTGGGTTTATTTTTAATTGTAAGTAGCTTTATTTCATTAAACACTGCAGTTCTGACTTTACAAGATGCTCATCATTCTTCACACATTAATGTTGCTCTCACTCCTTGGTTGTGTATACCAAATGAGAAACACCCACTTGCATGAAACTTTGAACTTTTGTTTGCAGAGACAGATATGAAATGTCCAGTTGGATGGAATCAGCACACCGCCCCAGTAGGGCAGCTTGTGGGGCTGCTACAAGCTACCATTCCAGCTGTCAGTGATCTGGGGCAGTGTCTCGTATCCCTCTGAATACACCCCTCTGACTCAGCCTCTGTCAGTGTGGGGAACTGCAGGGGTTGCAGACTTTTCATATAATTTAACACGATAGATATGAATAATATTTTTAGTCTTCATCCAGGAGGGCTAAATTGCAAAGTGTTCTTGTTGCTGCTGTCCTCAAGGCAGCCTACTCATCTTCCCCAGCCAATGCCTCTGCCATGCTCTAGCATAAAAGACTGCTTGCAGTTCACTTGGAGCTGCATTCCTGTAGGAGCAACTATCCTGTGTTGGTGACAACCAGAGAGACATTTCCTTCACAACTTAGAAGAAAGATGTGCAGGAATTTCTAGAAAACCACAGTCTTTAGGCAGGACTCCACAGGTAGAGCTTGAAACATCAAGAAATCTCCCTCTGGACAATGTCAATTATTGGCAGCCATCTTTTTTTTTTAGCTAGCTGGAATTATTTTCACTGAAATAAAGGGAAAAAAAACAAAAAAATAAACAAACAAACAAAAAAGATAAGCTCCTGGATAAACAGTAACAGCTTGATGAAGCTCCGGATATGGACCCTGTTGTGCTGCATAGCTTTGCATCTTTCCTCTTCATCCTGCCCAGGCACACTAACAACTGTGGTCTTTTCTTTTTTTTCCTACTTTTTTTTTTTTTTTTTTGTTCCCCAGCAGGGCAGAACACTGACAGAAACAAAGTGCAGGATGACTTAAAAGACAAAATGCTTGTCTTCCTTTCCGCCCCCTCATTTTGGTAGCAGTTAACTAACTTGGGCTATAACTACTGTAATCAGAGTGTAGTTACACAGTTCTGCTGATACAGAATATTGCTGGACTTGGAGCCAAGAATTGATTTTTAAATCCCCAGAGACTTCCATTATTGGATACAAACTCTGCTGACACCAAGACTAGCACTTTTTCTGTGGGTGGAAATGACAGAAGTGAAGGCTGATTCAGGTCCACGAGTGTGCTCACAGTGGAGAGGCAGGGTACCCATCCACCAGGGCTAGCAAGGATTCTTGTTTGCTTTACCAGTTCACCTTAAAATACATTAAAATGGTGCAAGGAGGTTCTGTATGATGTTTACACTATCTACCCTTTCTTGTGTCCAGCTCTAAGCCATTGTTTCAAAATCTGTGCTCCATATCACTGAACACCTCTTTTATACAGATAAAACCTGTGATCTACACAGCAGGAGGAATAACACTGTAGATATGCAGTTTTAAGACAGGTGAGTTTTTAAGGAAAAGGTAGTTTCTAGAAAAGCAGGCAAGCCTTTTGGCACAGGCACTCAAGATATACCAGCTAGACTGAAATATTAAGGACCTTTTTTCTAAATACTTCTTGCTGCCCCCCACATGAACTGCACCCCCCAAAAATTAATTCAAGGCAAGACCACACCTTGTGCTCTGTAAGACATAAGAACTGGTATCCCAAAGCCAGCAAGAGGAGTTCTGTGGCTTTTAATATGGCTTTTACTGCTAGAGGGGGAAATGTGATCCCCTGGCCCTTTCCAGAGATTCACTAAAAATACACAAAAGGCTGACTGGATCCACCTGTCTGTTTAGCACTTTACCGACTTTTCCACAGTGCTATTAACTGAAACTAATTTACTTGTTTGGAAAAATGAGTAAAGTGCTATACAGAGAGGAGACAGGACAATCTTTCACACAAACATGGCTGTGAACAATTTCACAAAGAGCAAATCATTGCATCCCTATGCCTTGATCAGGTTGACGTGCCATTCACATGAAAACCCCAGGCAGATATGGCAGGGTGTGTTTGTATATTTGCCTACTTAATGCCTTTTAAGCTGTCTTTTGCTAGTTATCTGGTTTAAATATCTGAATAAATGTAAAGAAAACACTAAACCAAGTCAAAAGTGCAAAATTATTAATCAAGTTGAGCAAACAAATAAATCTTAGTCTGGTGGTTACCCACAGACACATTTCTAGGACTTGTGCAAAACAAGCCAAGGAGTTATACAAGCTCTGTTCCTTATCATCCTGGTTTATCTCAGTTTCTTGCTTACTCTTCATTAGCTCTCAGCAAAAGATGAAATTGGATTGTAAAGGATGCACCGGGCTCATCGTCTGCTTTGCTTTTAATTGCTAACACTGTTCATTAATCAAATAAAGGATACCGCTGGGGAGGGAGCAGGTTTGGGTCTACCTAGCTGACTATGCTGATGTCAACTAGTTTTCCCAATATGCCAGTCAAAGGCACTTGCCTGAACGTGCTGTAAGCTGCTGTGACAATCGGAGCGCGGTGACAGCTGGGGAGTCGGCAGTGCTGCATCCCGCTGGCGGGGCGCGAGGCTCCCTCTCCCCTCCCAGGGAGCCAGGACACATGGCCGGCGGAGCCTGGGAACGCCGCAGCCCGCGCGCTCCCACACCCTGCCGGGTTGTGGGTATCAGTCGATACATCGTCCCTGTGGCACAGGGGGAAGGGCCAAAAAAAAAAAAAAAAAAGATAAAAAGAAAAAGAACAGGCAATTAGGAGTCAGAAGAGCAAGAAATAATTTATGCTATGATTTAGTATGCGTAATGAACAAAACTGCCAGTTTTATGCATGATCTTTAGAAAAAGGGAAATCATGTATACTTAAAATATGCGTTATTATTTAAGCTCAGTCATGTCATACCCCTCACAACATATTTCAGGAACCTCCTAGAAAGACTATAATTTCTTAAGTGTGCTCATAATTTATGAAACATTAGTATTTGGTGTCTTTGCACCTAATGCCCATTACTATTAATGGAGGGCACTGAAAATTTGAAGTACCAGAAGACTCAAAGTGTGGCTAACCTCTGTCCTTTGCATGCTGGCACTAGGGATGGCCAGGGTTAGCACAGCCCGCTAATGAAAGACCTGCTCCACAAGTTCTTCCTTCCACTGGTCTTCCACCACATCCCCAGTGCTACAGGAGCAGGGTTCACTACCAAAGGAATAGTGAGAACAGGTTACAAAATTATTTGAGTACTTTAATTTGACCCAGCTGCTGATAGGAATCAGGGCCAGAAATTTACTACAGGCTTCGTGACTTTACAGCCTGTAGCTTACACTCGGGATTATGCCGAAACCAAACATCTCCAGGTTATTGACCATCTCCAAACAGAACAAAAACATTTTAAACAAGTTGTATGAACATTCCTACTCTAAAAACCTGGCAAATATATTACTGTAATGTATTTGAGCATTAGCCAATGAATTGTGTGGGATTTCTGCACCCTGTGCAGCCTGGACTGCCATCTGAGAGACACACTCACCTGTGGATAGTAATGAATTGTTAGGAAAGGTCATTTATTAATAATTCTTTGCTTGAAAACACATTGATCTATATATAACCCCTTTTGGGAAGAGTGGGAGCAGTACCAAATTAAGATACTTTATTTTTCTTTAGGTACTCTACCTACTTTTTACTCTCATGGGGGCAAAACCAGGGTTATTTCTTTATTTCATCAAACATATATTTCTGAAATGCAGAGAATAAATACTTGAAATCACTGCATTTTATGTTACAAAAGCTGAGCTCCTTTCTATGATCCATGATGGTAAGCATTCATTTTTTTTCTGTGAATACCTTTGTAAGACAGGATGGAAGAAATAAGTGCTTTCCTCACTCCTTTACAATACATCCTGGTATTCCAGAAAAGTCTGGAGGAAGGGGTTCAACCTGCATGTCATAAATGAACTAAAAATTAGAGCTTTTCAGCATCTAACACTGAGATGTGTACATGGACAGACTGCAGGCTCTTCTACCTCCCTGCTTCTATTGTAAATTAAATTTAACCAGGAAAGAGAAGAAAATTTAATTTTCTATCAGTTTAACTTATATTATATGACAACCAAATCACTCCTTTGTCTGCCACTTCTTTTCCAGCAGGAAAAAATCTAAACGTTACTGCTGTTAGAAGGGACTGGTGTCGCTAGCCATCCACGTAACAATGGATTTTGTTGTCCTTCATCTCTTCTCCAAAATATACTATTGGTATTGACGTACTGAGGCAGAGCCTTCTTTGTTAACATCCGTCTCATTTCCTGTGGTGGTACTTTTCTGTCTTAAAGATCTGCCTAAAATAAAGAAAAAGAGAACTTAGAAAACAAAGTTATGGTTTTATTTTCGGTTCTTAATTTACAGGGACAAAGTCAGATTTAGTGTGTCAGAAGATTCTCACCTTAAATAGAGTGTCTTAAACTCTATTTGCAGAGCTTCTCACATTCCACCAAGGTCTAGACTAATTTTTAAATAGCTGTGTTCCTATGCAACACCTGGGAACACTGGCTTTTCAAAGGGCAGCTGGAGGTCACTTGTTAGGTAGAAGAGTGAGTCCTGGCCTGGAAAACTGGGTCGGCAAGTGATACTTATCATTAGCAAACAGACTTGCTACTATAGCAGTGGGCTACCAGTGGTATCTTTTACAGTGTCATTTTTGCTATGTAGAGCATGCCATTTACTGGAAGGGATGATCATCCTCTTTGGAAACTTGTCAGATGCAGGGCCTGTACCCATTTATCTGTCCCAAAAAGCCACTTGCTGCTGTTGCAAGTGAGTTTTCCATGAGATGTAACCTGCCCTGTCCTGACAGATGTTTGCTTTCTTGCTTATATCGTGAGCTTTTAGGAAGCTGGGAACCTGGCCTGCCAAGGTCAGATCTGATCAGGCTGCCCGATGCCCTGACACCACCTGAATAGCTTCCCATGTAATTTGTTGCCCATTCTCTGGAAAAGGGGCACACCACACCAGGTGCCCTGTGCGAGCTGGTGTTGGGTTTCCCATGGGACGCAGCCCGGGAGGCCCCAAGCCGCAGCGGAACAGCAGAGTGGAGGCAGATCTAAGAGAAGGAGGCTAGCTGAGAGCTCCTGCGTGGCCCCACAGCCCCTGGTGGGTCAGGTACTCCCCCAGGAGGGAGCAGACAGCTCTTGGCCCATTTGCACAAAGCTGGACGTCTTCAAACTCTCATCCTGTCACTGCAGTCAGGTCTGTATAATTTCTTTCTTACTTCTGCCTGCCATCCTATCTCTGGCTGTCTTGGTGGTGCCTGTTGCCTTGTTACTGCTGTTGGCACTGGTGTTTTATTTCTTATCAGCTGGGAGCTGCCTGTTTTCTTTCTGGATTTATACAGATCTAAATCCTACATTTATCTTTCTTTTATCAGCAGCAAAGCTTGCAGATACTTCTGCCATCAACCTGCACTGAGTTTGGCTCCATATTCACTTGTCCTCCGTATTTAACTCATGTTTAACTTACATGGGTAAGTTAAGAAACAATATTGGGATATTTAACTTTTGAAGTTAAATTTCTCACAATAGAGCTAGGGTTTTTCTCAGTTTAGTTTTCCCTTGCTTTTGACTTTGGGCAGGAAAAAAAGTATCCTTCGTAGGATAATTAAGAAAAATCTGAATTTTTCAAAAATATTATGATAAAAATGGCATAATAAGGATCAATAACTCATGATATAATTTTATTTTAACTAGCCATGACATAGAAGAAAAATACCAAAAGGATTGCTATACAAATGTACAAACACTGGCTTAGGGAAAATGCATTTTTAAAGTAGCATTTATAGCTTTAATGTTTTTCAATTTCAGTAAAAATTCTTTTCATTGTCACTCTGCTTTGAATCTTTGACATATACAGAGAGCTTGGAAGACTGTCTCTTGGTATCAAGGGAGGCTTTTTCTGCTAAACAGTTTGCAGAACAAGAAACCCTCCTTGGCAGCTTCCCGAAGACAGATTGGATGTTGAAGGAAGCTTACATAAAGGAAAAGCAAGCACTGGCACAGTGACTGATAAATCTACTCCTGCTTCCTAAAAAATGCTGAGCTGAGGGGAAAGCTACCATGAGATCTGCAGTCCTTGGGAAGGAAAGAATCCCAAATGTATAAGACCATATTGTTTCACCATCTCTACCTATGGGCTCCAGAATGCCTGTATGACAGCTGATATTAATGACTCACCTTTAGCTCATTTCATTTCACTTTTCATGAACATTTGCCAAGTCTCTCAATTTTTTTGTAGAAAAGAAATCTGTCTCCTGTTTCTGCAGTCTCTGCCACACGACAGCGTTCGTGTTGTTTTGTACCACAGGTGTGACTCCAGTAAGAAAACAATGACTCACACCCGTGCTTTGGTGTCAGTGCTTCAGTGTCACCCATATGACATCATCATAATGGGTACATATTTTCTGGAACTTGGGTCTGAATCAGCTAAACAAAATGTTTTAAAAAGACTGTGTGGACCAAAGCCAACTCCTGAGCTGTGGCTCACCTGCAGAGTGGATCCTGACTGAAGACTCCATCTATCAGATTACAAACAGAGAAATCTCTCTCCGCTGACAGATTCCACAGTGAGGAGATATCCAACGATGCATTCTCTGCTCTCTTCTTCTGTTAATTGTTGAACAAGCATCCCAGAAATATCCCACTCTTCCACAGTGAGTCAAAGAGCCAAGTTTCTTCTTGTCCTGCAAGAACTGTAGGAGAACTGTGTTTTAAAGTCCTGACTTGTAAATGGAACATTGTGTTCCATTTCCTTTCAACTCTTTGTTGACTAAAGAATTCTTATTTATCATAGATAATTCTAATCTGAATTCCAGTTTTAATCTTTCAGACATCTTTAAACTTTCTTTTAAAAAATGATCTGTTCCCCTTTAGTTAATGTGATTATTGGACTATTCTTTATACTGCCTAATTTAGTTTTCCTTTAATGTATCTGGAAAAGAATTTGGAGTTTCAGCCTCCCTCAGGAGATCGAAGATTAACTGATTAACAGATAATGTCAGTAATGGAATTTTAAGTCCAGCCAGAGGCAACCCAGACAGGAAAATTTTGATATTTTTATTTGGTTTCATATTTTTTTAATCTTTGATTTTGTTTTTCTTCCTTCTTCTTAAGAAGGTTATCAATGAAGTGGCAACTGTTAAGAAAAAATGTTCAAAGCGCCATTGATGTGCTTGAAGAAGCACAACATTTGCAGTAAATTCTCTGTATAAGGGAACAAGTGTCTGGAATTCATCAGTCTATGGGTGTTCAGTGTTACTGCCAAGATTAGCACACACACACATACAGGCTATGTCTGCTCTTGTCAGGATATGTCTATTCAAAGAGGCAGGATATATTAACTCCAGGAAAATTTCATGAGGAGGTGTCAAAACAGCTTTGGTATTGATTTACCTCTTGTTGACTTAGAGCAGAGACAGCATGAACTCATAAAACTCTGCACCTAGGCAGGTAGGTGCAGAGGTGTTTATAGACAGCCTGGTCATCAGCAGGGGATGAATGTAACTCTGTCATCACCAGACGTATGAATCCTTTTATGAGTTTCAACACATTGTTAATATTCTGGACCATAAAAAAATCAATAGAGAGACATAATTATAAGAGCAGTCAATAAATAGTAATTTTATCCTATAATATCCATTATATTTGAGGTAGAAATATGTGTATTTCTAAATTATTTAATATGGCCCAATAAATTTAAATAGAGCTCAGTTTCATGGCTAACTGTATTAAAGCTCAGTACTGAACTAAAACACTAATCTGAATGGATAGAGGAGCTTCAACTTAATTATCTCACAATATCTGCTGTGTTTTACACCCATGCTCAGTTTAAGATGCTGCTTGTCTTGAAACGGCGAGTGATGTTAGCAAATCAGTCCCTTATACAGTGCCCCTATTCTGCACAGCAAAGAAACAGAATATGCCTTAAAGCTGCAGCTTTGCAAGTGACCACATACAATCTGTCAGAGAGAGGTAAAGAGATGTGGAAGGACCCACCTGAAATATTAGCTCCTTACTACGTTAGTTTTTCCTTTTAAAAACCCAGCCTTGATGGAAATGGAGACATGTTACACAATCTGCTGCAACACAGACACTGGTTGGAGGTGACAGTTTACTGATGGATTCTGTACAGTCAGCAGGATGCACTGCTGTGGGTAGCAGCTGATGCTGTAGCTTGGCAATTGTGTTGATGTGTCATAAACCAGATTCTGGGTCCAGGCTTTTCTCCTTTGTACCAGCCCAGCACTACAAAGCCAGAGGGCAGCTGCCTTCAGTGCACCACTGCTGCAGCCTCTGGGCACAGGGGCTGGACTGTGGTTTTCATTTCTCATGGGCAGACAGAGGCCATCAAGAGTAGGAAAATTGTGCGATGATCTCAAAGTGCACATCTGCCTTCCTGGAGGATTGATTTAGCCAGTGATGTGTAGAGAACTCCTCAAAACAAAGAGAAGTTTTACACTAATAGTCAATTTTTGATCAGGTGAACAAAAAAATGATAAAAGAACAAGAAAAAGACATGGCATTTCTTCCACAAAGTTTTTTGGATTTTTTTTTTCTTTTTGACAAACAATGAAACCAATAGACTCAATTGGGAGAACATATGCTATTGACTTTCACAAAAAAGGACAGCTACCCTTAAGGCAGAGCACAAAGTAATATCTGATAGCCAAATGCTAGTTCTGAATTATCAACATTTTTTTAAGAACTGAAAATATCAGTATTTCCACAGTTAAAACAAATAACATTGTTTAAGTCTTCAAATTGTCTTAGGAGACTGATTTAGCAAAGGTCATAAGAATTGCACAGCTAAAATTTTGGACCTGACTTTGATAAGTCAGGTCAAGGGAGACCCATGATCGAGTCAAGGAAGAACGGTGCGCATAAAAGGAGCACTTACACTAAGCTGTTCCTTTTAAATGTCACTAGAAATTGGATTTTTTACACCCCCACCTCTTGTCTTCTTACCTTGTTTCACTCCCCTGTACACTTCTCCCTTTCAAATAGTAAACATATTGAAACTCCTGGCAAGAAAACTTGAGACAGATAAACTATCCATTAAAATAAAGTGGAATGCTTTGATTTTTGCCTAGAGGGGAGGAGGAATCGAGCTCTTTTCTGTATCAGAAAAAGGCTTACAGGTGAAAAAGAGAATTAAGAAGGATGCCTCTGGCTACCTTGTCATTTCAGGTACCTTCCAACGCAGAGGCATTTTGGTCCTCAGAGGCAGTAAGAAATGAGGCAGTAAGATTTTGCCTTGGACAGAAGCCCTTAACTTTCTAGCACAGTAAGTCATCTGGCTAAAATTATTAACAACAGCACAATGACCCCTTCTCTTGGGCCCCAGCTTTACTTTACAGGCACACACTTGGGCCAGAAACAGTCCAACAGATCCACACAATATCAATGGTGGTTGTTGTGTTCCTCTTGTAAATGTGAAAACCAATTACTTGTAAACAAATATGAAATGAAGTCTCGAGGTCTAGAGGGAAGAATGAAATCAGACTTTTAAGAAAAGTTTTCTGTGTTCTGTGACAGGCTGAGATGAAAAATTTTTTTCATTACAAGACTGTGGGTACTTCTTATCTTAAAGCCTGCTTTGAAGCTCATTGACATCAAAACTGAGGCAACCAGGCTTTGCATAACCAAATGATGACACCCCCTGAACAGGCAGAGCTGGGGGGGGGGGTTAATTATTTTTGTGGTGCAGAAAAGGGGGCTCCCCAAGGATCTGTTGACAACACTGAGACAAGTGTGAGCTGCACCTGGAATGGCTGGAGTCTGAAATCAGGTGCTGTTTATAAGCATTGCCTCATCAAAAGAGCTTACAGGAGAGAAATTTATTTTGTATATATTAAACAGTCAACAAGAAAAAGAAGAAAGCATGCTGTTCTGCAGGTGAAAATATTACTTATTACTCTAATAAGCACTTAACTCTTTTTGAGAGTGCAGCACAGGCAGACAAGGGATTTTTTTTTTGCAGTGCTTTAAGTCATTCACTTGATTTGTTGCCATTTACTGCAGTTGTGTAATGGCTATAAAACTGGAAAAAACATAAAACATAAAAGAAAGGTGTTGAAGTCAGCCTTAAGGTACTAAATTCCTGACAGCAGCTTGTAAAGCAGTGGAGATTTAGGTGCTGTAAGATGACACTGGAGGTTGTGGTAGGTGCTGAAGTGATCAGTCTATGACAAACTGGAATTACGCAACTATGAAGAAAGGACCTGGGCACCTCCTGATCCCTGTTCATTCCTGGGGGCACCAATGCTTCACAGATGCTTTTCATTTAACATGAATGGTCTTCAGACATTTAAAACTCCTGTTTTGGATATGCCCAGAGCTATACCTAAATTCAGCATATGGCCTGATCTGATAGGCATTTACAGAGCACTGCTGTCAGAGTCTGAAAGTACGAAAATGTTGCATGAAGACCTTGTTGTCTTTGTAAAATCATGGCTCAGGCCTGTTACTTTGGCTAAGTAGAAAAGGACTGTGGGAAAGAGACACAGCTGAATTAAGGGTAGAAAAACATGCTCTGTGACCGTCTCATGCTCACATCGTGGTGTATGGTGGTTGGTTGAATGATGTTTGTTGTGCCTTAAAACTATGTAAGCAGATAACTGGGTAACTGCTTAAAAAGGCCGGGTTTGTGCAATAAAGGGGCTCTCCTTTGCACCTGCCTGGGGACTCTGCATCGCTCATTATTGCAACACGAAAAGCCATACAAAATATAAATGGAATTTTTAAATATAAAAAGTAAATAAATAAATAAATAAAGTCAGTGATGTTCTTTCACGTAGTTTTTTCAGTTCTGTTGTGAAGAGATCAGGGAGCTGAGCTGTGCATCAAGAAAGGACTCAGCATCACATATGTTTTGAAATGCCTGCTACCTCCCACGTTCAGTAGTTGCATTCCAGTTAGGCATATGTTGGGGAAGGAGAAGACCTTGGTTCAGCCCCTCTTGTAGACTGAAGAAACTCAGCATTTTCATTTCATCTCTCAGTAAGGTTTTCTACCCACCTGGCTAGAGGCCACCTAGTAACAAAATGCTTTGACTATTGGATCTAATCCACCACAGAGTAACCAACTTAAAACGCATGTCTGCGTTGCAAAGAATGAGCTTCTCTCTTAAAGATGGTGTATTCAGATGCATTTAGAGTAATGCTCATTTTGTGCTTCCTAGCGTCCCTGGTCCATGGATTATTTTGCCATGAAAAACATGAGATTGGTTATTAGAGATTCAAGATAAAGTCTTATCTTCAAATGCAGTTAAAATACGTTTAAGGAATTATCAGAAACTGGCTGTACCATTTGAATGACAGGGACAAATGGGAACGATCAGTGATATTTAAAGCTAAGAAATTCAAAAGGGGCAATAAGAAATATTTTTCACTGCATAGGGGTTATGTTACGGAGCCTGTTGCCAGCCACAGAAGTTGGGATCAAAACTTAGTTATCATAGCATTCTCAGAAGGGAGACAAAATCTTATATAGCCTAGAGTTCAAGCCAAGTTGGCTGAAGTCCTTCATTACTGGGTTCCAGTACCTTAAAATACATTGTTTGCCGCCATGAGAGTCTGGATGCTAGGCTAGGTAGGACTGTGATTGTAATGCAGGGTGGTTGTGCCTCTACCCCATTAAAACTCTTTCTATTGCTGTTATTATAATTCACTGGTGGACTATATATACTGTACATATTTATACATAGGCATTTATACACATAAATGGAATAGATTAGTTATATTGTGTCTTGATTTCAGGAAAAGCACAAGGCAGGCTGTGGTCAGATGCCAGGAATGAGGGAAGAGGGAGTCATAACAAGTATATTAGATGGGTTAAGAAGGGTATAAACTCTCCCCTTCCTCCCAGTAGCACACCTGAATGTGGTTAATGACTTGTGCTTCACTGTTGTGAGCTACTGTGCAACCTTGGCTTTAACTAGCCCTCCCAAAGTCACTCCTCCCATAGGTTGCCTTCTTTCGTGCTGCACAGGACCTCAAGGCAATGATCCTGCATGGCCCCTGCCTTGTTGGGTCAAAAAAAGACTTAGGCAGAAACAGAGCTAACTAGATAACTCCTAGTGGACAATGGCCATCTTTTTTTTAAATGCAAGTAGATGTGTCTTAAATTCCTCTGACTCTCAGCAGTGAGTGTCACAGCTCATCCTCCCAAACGGAGCTCTATGTCCTGCAGGCAGAGGTGAGATTTCAGAAGTTTTTGCATGATTCAATCTTTCATTGTAGTCATTGAACGTGGAATTAGTTTCCCTCAGCCCTGCTTGCTGGATGTCTCTCATATTCCTCAACTGTGTCCGGTTTCTATATTGATTTATATCACTATTTGCTGTTAAATGACAATTCTTTATCAACATTGCCTTTTAATGTGCTTAAGGACATTATGTTATTGATATGAGTTAAAATACACCAGAACTTCAGGACAGCTTCCTTTTGTAGGACCCTTTCCATCAACCATCAAATTTACTGCTAGTGTACATATATACACACTCCCGTGTAAGGAACTAGTGCACACAGCAATGCTTAGCATCCTATTCCATAGCCTACCATAATCAGTGACAGCCTCTCCTGTGGCTTCTGTGGGCTGTGGATTGAGTTTCAAGTGCCAGCAGTTACTCAAGTTACATATAATGGTTGGAGTAGGGTCTTTAGTAATATGGATGTTGATTATTGAGGCCAGAGTTAGGTCTCAGACTCCCCGCTGAACAACTGAGGTAGAAAAGTAAACTGAAGCAAAGGAGCAAACTTTTGCTTAAAGGACATTGCAGTGGGAGAATGGAAGGGTGAAAGTGGAAGTGTGCACGGTGTTTTCACTATTAGAGACTGCTGCTTGATTGTCCACATTGTTTGCTGGCAGTTTGTTGTGCAGTATCTAGAAACAAATCTCTTTTCCATAGACTAAACAAAAGGAGAGCATGAACAATGCAATGCAATGGATATTAGCCCTGTTCATTGCATTCTGTTTACTAAATCCTTTAGGAAAACTTGCCTGACAATACCTAGTCTGTAATAACCACCCTCTTGAAATATTATATTCACTGTATAGCAATATGAGGACAACCATTTAATAATAAAATTATCCCAAGAATGATGGTCATTTTCAGCTGATATCTCTAAAGCCAATGACATTTTATCACCATTTTATTTATGATTATGGAATGGCATAAGAAACTAAACCTAATTCATGATCTGGGTGAAAAGAATTACTACAAATATGTCACATTACTCTCTATCACCTATGGTCCTACTAGTGCTCATAATATGTCATTTATTTTCAAAGCACAAAGTCCTACCTATCCTTAAGTACTGTCATGGCTCAGGTAAAAGCCAGAAGAGCCTAGAAATACAGAATTAAGACAAACATAACAGGATGACCTCAGTGGCATCTCAGATGATTCAGTGTTATAGAAAAGGTAAGTAAAGAATATTTTGTATAACAATATTAGGACATGGAATGAAACAATGAATCACATCCTGGGTAGATGAGCTCACACACTAGAGAGGGTCTTTGTTACTAATTTTTCTTTTAAATTAATACCTGCTTCCTTTGGCTTTTGCAGTGATGTTTATGGCACTTGGAAAGCTTTACCCATACACATCAATTAACTCTTTAGGTTCAGACAATTGAAGCAATAGGTAGGGAATGAAGTGGAGCAGTTCCAAAGCCAGAAGGGCTCAGAGAGTGGAGGTAAGTGAATCTGAGTTACTCTTCCTGGCTGAAGTAAATTAGCCCAGATGAAGAGATTCATACTGAATTGAAGAGGGCAGTGTGCAATGGTAGAACCAGCAGGGAGCAATTTTAAGCCTCCATCCTGCCAGCTGTTTTACATGGGTGGTCCCTAAGCATGCTTGGTATGTAATTAACCTGAATCCCTGGGTAGCATCTGTGGCACACACACTGGTATTGCAAGCTACCATTTCATCCTTGCTTCCCTGCAGGTCTGACAAATGATTGTTGTGTTGCAATTACAGCAGACTGAAACCAGCCCTGTATTTTCCTGCCTCTTTTTTAAAAAAAGGAACACTCTTTTCCATTAGCTGCCAATTAAAACAAAATTTACTTTAGGATTAAAAAAAAAAAGTCAGCTCCAGCTGTAAAACAGTTGCCTCTATCCCTGAAATGAAGGAGCAGAAGAAGCACAGCTTTGCACCCAGTAATGCTTGTTAAGTAGAAAAAATTTTCATTTTCAATCTATTAGGTCTTTGATCTGGCAGATTTCCTAACTGATGATCAGTTTTCCTATATAACCAGTGTTACTGTGCTCGGGTGCTTCTAGTTAAATGGTTCACCAGACAAGGATGTCAGTCTTGCCACACACCAGACACTTGGTTCTGCACCATGTCCCAATGACTGCAGTCAGTGGTCAACAGGCATTAGAGCCCACTGACTTGCAACTGAGCAGCACCTAATTTATGCAAAGACAAATGCTTGCAAAACACCCCAAGCCCCTTGCCTTTCAAGCTGAGGCAGATTTGCTAAGTCAGGAGTTTATTTTAGTGGTCATTAGCTACAATAAGACATTGTCTTGACCATGCATCACGGTGTATATATTGTACAATGCAAATATACTGTAAAATTTCAAGTTTATTATGCTATGGTTCCACTGGTTGTATTATCATTTTAACTACATTTAACATCTCTTAATTGAAAAAGAATCTGTTTCTCATGATGACAGATTGGTTGTCATCATGAAAGAGTTTGATATCATAAAATCCTGTGACTTGTGAAATGATGTGATTTAACCTACAGTTACCTATGCCAGTTTGTGAGGTCTGATTGACAACTTGTGCAAATAGTGAGATACGTCTAATTAGAAGCAGTGTAAAAGCAGCAGAACAGTGACAGTGGGCACTGTGCTATCACTTTCAACTGTTTTGGCTTTATCCTCTTAATACCTGACTTACTGGGAAAGTTACTCCTTTGTCAGGGAAGACCCATGAGGCATATCATATTGGTAAACTCTTTTTTTCCAAAACACATTCACAAGAGTGGTATTAATGTGTCTTGGTTGTGCAGCATGGGATAATGGGATTTTCTTGCTGGGAATTTGGGAGGGGTGTTCCTGGAGGACTGTACGACTATGCAGTGAAGAGTTCAGCTCAGCAGACTAAGGCTTGTTGTCTAGTAATGTTATGTATAACGTTGGCTTGAATCTTCTTTGGCTCATAGAGACAATTTCCAGATGCTGGGCCAGAATTTTTTTTTTTTACTACTCCAAAAATGGGAGAAGGGGGAATCCACCTATCTGCATCCCAATGATTGTAAGCACTAAGCAAGAGAGATCAGCCCTTTGGACCTTCCCAAATTTTCTCAGGGACTCAGCCATGTGCTTTGGCTCAGGAGGAGAAAGGACTGTTTGCCCATGGCCTCAAAGTCTTATTTCTGGCTGGAGCTGAAGTGCTCTGGCATTTTGCAGCTGCTTGGGAGAGAAATAAACCCCACCTCAAAGCATGAGCTTTTCTATGGTGTTTTTACTCGCCCTTTCCAAACTGTGAGGGTTTTCCAGATATTATGTGCATATATTTGTATATATATTTGTAATTTTCTGGCCAGCACATGGGTCTACAGTCTATGGCATGTGTCCTACATGCTGCTCCCTGATGACAGACACTGACTGAGGTCACAGCTTTCCTACTGGGGGCCTGTGCTGCAGCAGATGTGCAGAGTGCCTGCCTGCACCTACAGTCCTGGCTCCAGGGCAAGTAAGTGGTAGCACAGCCCAGAACTTTCTCCAGTGATTGGCTCTTCTTCTTAGAGAGGATAGTGGGGTATCTCTGTGGGGGTGGCAGTGCAGAGTCAGGGGGCTGGAGTTTGCTTCAGATGAGTTCACTGTGGTACTGGCAACAGCTTCAAGTGACATTTCTCTCCTGGGTAAATTATGCAGCTGTCTGCTATATATATGTACTCTGTAGAACTAGGGATGTCTGTTTGCCCTGTTTTCTCTCATTCTTTATATAATATATTCTTTCTGCAATAATTCCTCCCTTCCTCACCTCTAAATTATATTTTCTTTTGGTTTTTTGGGTTTTGTTTTTTTTCCTCAAAGAAGAAGCATTTTGTCCAATTTTGTACTGCTAGAAAATGGAAAAGATTTCATTGTCCTACACCTCTTCTTTTTTTCTTCATCTCCCAGGATTTTCAATTCACACTTTAACAAAGATTCATGTCTTCTGAGAAAGAGATGACTGGTGTATGAGTTTTTTTCCCCTGTTATCTTTTCAGTTTTTTGGGGTGGGGAAGAGAGTGCTCCTGTAAAGTAAGCAAATACCATCATGGCTGGTCGAAATGGGTTTTTGTTTCCCAATAGTTTAAGAAGTAGAAATAAAAGGTTTAATAATCTTTGTCTGGCTTTTCTTACAATATCTTTTTTTTTTTT
>VZRQ01010294.1:82134-92797 GCA_013397975.1 Machaerirhynchus nigripectus | reverse complement strand
TTTTTTTTTTTTAATGAAACTGTGGAAATACTCTATTTAAAGTCACGTCTCTAATGAAAGGGAAAATGCCAAGAACAAGCTTTTGCACTTTTGTAGAATCTGCACATCAAACCAAATTCTTCATGGCTCTTTTTTATATTAAGTTGGAGGTTGTTTGTTGTTTTTTCCCTCCTGCCATAGCCATTTGCTGTTATAATGTGACAATTTCCATGACTGTTTTGCATGTTGATTTAGTTGAGAATGACTGTTGCTCTCTTGGATGCTGTCCGCATAATTAATGTCTCCTATCTGTCTCAAGCAGAAGGAAGAAAATCTTTTCTATCTCTGATGGAAATGCTTGAGAGGCCCTCTGGGGCCAATTAGATCACCAAATGGCAGTGGCATCCTGGAAGAAACCACCATGGTGCATTTTCATAATTCTTTTCAGCTAAGCAGGTTGGAGGATAGGAGGGAGGGAGAGGGAAGGGAAATGTTGGGGTCCCTGATTAGAGCAATAAACTGGCAAATACACCACATCTTCCTCCCCAGCTAAAGGTGCTGACATGACACCTCTCATTTTTTCAACCTCATTTCTTTCTGGCTAAAGAAATTCATTTCATCAGTGTTTTGAAAGTACAGTGTCTTGATGACAGTCTGAATCCATACCATTTAATTCTAGCATTTCTTGTGTCTCTTGACAGCAAGCAGACAGAAAATACTGCTTGAAATAAATGGCATTTCTGTCCAGTTCAAGTTGTAGTGCTTTTTAATCAGAACATTTGAGACAGCATCAAGAGCTGTAGTCAAATTGTTTAGGGTTTTCTTTTCTCATTGAAAAATTTAATAGCATGTGAGGGTCTGATGCTTTTTACAGCATTACTGTAATTCCTGGTTTTAGTGATAAGACATTTAGTAGAATTATCAGCTATTGCAACAAAGCCCTAAAATTCAGAACCACTTAAAATTTATAGTTGTATCCTCAAACCATCTGTACAGTATAGTGGTAATCTTTAAGTGCAGTAAGTTTATAAGCGATACGCATGTCATGCTGTTAAAATGAACGTCTGTGTTGCCTTGACATTTATAAATGCTAAAACCTTTACCTTGTTATTCAATTCACAGCAGGAGATGATATTTAAAATGGTAACCTTCTCATGCTTATAGATTATTGCTTAATTTTATTAGTCTTCTTTTTATAAAAAGAAGTCACAGTCATCATAATTTCCCCAGTGTCAAGGATCACAATTGTAAGTTGATGTATGATTGTAAGTTATGAGAGATAGCATAGGAAAAACTAAGCTTAGGAACACATATCTCTGATGCTGTTCTTAAATATCAGCTTAGGAAATGTGTCAATAGATAAGAAAGTTGACGTTTCATTATACAGATGATACCAGTCTTACAAGTAACAATCATTTGGTAAATCTCGTATTAATTCCTCTTAAATGACACAAAGGAGCAAACTGTAGTTTTTTCAAGATTTTCTCAAGATAGGTAGGTCAAATATGACTCTTCATGCAGCAACTTCACGTGCTGAAGACCAGACTGTCTTTGTACATGAAATCCTGCCCCTCATACACATGCTGTGCCCGCGTGTGCTCATCATACAAAGACGTAGTTTACTGGAAGTCAACTGTGCTTAGCAATCTACTGCTGCAACACAGGACATCCCTCACCTAAGGGGACCTGGGCTCAGTGGAAGACCCCAAGCAGTCTCTGTGTATTTATCAGTACTGAAGTCATCGATGCAGCTCGAATCCAGAGTAAAAAGATGAATATATGATAGACCTTGTATGCTCAGGAGATAAAAGCCTGCAGGGACCTTAGCAAGGTAAGGAGGTCACTTTCTCTTAGCATCATCCTCACTCCATTTCCTACTTGTGAAGCTCAGGTGTCTGCCTGTTGACTTGCAAATCTTGGTGGGTGGAAAACTGGGTGTGGCGCAACTTCTTTGCCGACTCTTGTTGGTCTTTATCATTCCCTTTGTAGGAGAGCATTAGTCAGCCAATTCTAGAGATTTTCCTAGAAAAAAGGGTTAAATTTTGCAGAACAGTCCTATAATGGAAAAATGCTGCATCTTACAGAAATAAAAAGATATTGTGGTTGATTGTCAGGACTGTATAAATACTGAATAAAAGGATTGTGTACATGATGGTTGTGCCTCAGTTTGGGGGAGCCTGAGGGTTGCCTGGACTGAGGAACTATCAGAAAGGTGCCAGCTCCTTTCTTGATGAGAATTCTGAGAGACAGCTGCATGTTCCCAGCTCCCATCCCTGCACAAAGCCACACTGACCAGGCTGTTCATGGAGGGGTCCGGGCTGAGGGATGCACAGCAGAGTGTAATCACAGCTGTATAAATTTTATTCCAGGCTAGGATGTCAAATAAGACAGGTTCTGCAAGTTAAGATAATCTCTGCAAGTTTCAACATTGACAACTGTCTGTTGACGGGAATTAAAAAGTTAAGAGAAGTGAAAGCTCAAAATAAAATCTTAAAAGTATTGGACACAGCTGCAGTTCTTAGGGGTCATGGGGCCTTGTCAACCCTCAGTAAAATCTCTTTGCCTCTTGCGCTGAATGGAAGCAACACATTCTGTCCAGTGGGTGCTGTGCTTTGTCTCTGCCATATCCAGATCGGGGATTCCACTGAATATCCCTAAACTGGCAGGGACGTACATGTAGCAATTCTGCCTAAACAGCACACAGTAGGACATGGGATTTTCCTGACACCCAGGTTGTCCTGACATTTCATTCCTGAGCTGATTGGTGAGAGTTCATGACATAAGCTTGTAGTTTTGCAATCCATTTATGTTGAACTTGAATGAAATAGGTGTGGGGTTTTTTTGCTGCAAAACATCTTACAGAACTGTGTGCATTCATCTCCTGCACAGTCAGCTCCAGTGGGTTTTTGCTGGTGCCTGGCAGCTTGGGCTGTTATTGCACAGAATAGCAAATTGGTCATATTGGAACAAATTACAAGATCAATCACAAGGTAACATCCTTTCTTTTTCTGTTTTTCAGGAGTCATCAGCTACAGATTGTCATTTTGTTGGCCTTACCTATAAAATTAATAACTTATACTGCTCTTGTTTTATAAGAGATTTTTCTCCAGATCTCCATTGTGTTATGCACAAAACCAGACTCCTGCAACAGAACTCTCATTGTGGATCTCCCCAAAGGCAAAATGTATTAGATCCACTATTGCCAGGACAATTTGTTGTTATAGACCCTAAGAATAATCACCTTCAAAACTCCAATCTGATTGAGAAGAAAAGCTTTTTTCCCATGTTGACTGCTCTTGAAATAGATAGAAATGTCACTGAAATAGTTAATACTGGTATGAATTTTTCCAGTGTAATAGTTTTGGGGTCACTTAAAAATCCCTGGAAATGTAACCTCTTGTACTTCCTGTAAAACACTGAACTCCGGATGATAATCAAGACCTCTAGAAAATTGTGGGCCGCATAAAAATTGCAGATTTTGCAATTTTCTGACCGCTGTGTAATTTTCTGGCACATTTAAATGTGTGTTTGGTTCAGTGCCAGGCTTCTTCCTCCCCCAGACACCCTAAAATTAACTAGGAGCTTTGGGAATTTCATCTGTCAAACAGAGACAGAAGTGTCCAATCAGCCTGGAGGAAGCATGGCTGAGCAGTGCTGACCCAAAGCCCTTCTCAAAGAAGGATGGAAGGTGAAAAAGACAGATGAGGAACAGTCTAGCAGAGAAAGGAGAGGGAGGAAAAGATCAGAAGGGGAGAAAGAAGAGTTCTGGAGAAAGGGTGAAAAGGCAAACCTGTAAGAGAAAGAAAGCAGTAGAAACATTTGGAACAATAGCTTGTAGTTCTCTTATAAAGTTGTGGGCTTTTTGTTCAGACTTCATTTGGGGATCGAGAGTGGGAAGATTTTTATGCTAAAAACCCCTGGAGTTTCTTCTCTGAGAGCTGAAGCAGTCTAGACTCCTTTCTGGCTGGGTTAAGGAAGTGCTGAGGTCCTTCAGAAGCACATGGAATACTGAATTTTCACAGTGAATGTTCAGGCCACAGTGAATTTACATCTGAACTTTGCACAACTGATGAAAGCTGGCAGATGACAGATGGATTAGGGAACAGACTGATGTCAAAATGGGAAGAGAAGCTGGGGTATCCAGTGCTAGTGCAGCAATTTTATCACCACATCACCTGCACTACACAGTTGATTGTCATTCTATAACTTTCTTACTGTCCTCCAAGACCTTTAGGTGTTGTGAAGCAACAAAAAATGTTTTAGACAGCCTGAATTTGTCCCATACATCTTCCCAGCTTCCCCCCGTTTGCTATGCCATCGTTCTTAGCAACTGTGCCTTGCTGAGAAATAAAAAATTATCTGTTCTTGAAGCTCAATGCATCTCACACTGGTGAAAGAGCACCTCACAGGACTCTGTTGGGATGAACCAGCACCAGCAGTACAAGGCCCATGGGCTTCAGAAGCAGCTTTTTGAAAGTCCTGAGGAAGAGCAAAGTATTTTAAATGGGGAAACAAAAAGGGTTGAAAGGAACGACCAGGAGTTTATCAGAAAGGGCCAAGGAAGAAATTACAGACTCCAGGCATATTACCTGAATCTGTATATAGGCTTTGGCCTTGGGACTAGGTCCTTTGACCAGGACCACTGTCAGTTTTGTTGTTCTATCAATGTAGTAGCTTTGCACTTGGTATTTGGGCCCTAGACGATTAATTTCAGAGTAGGGTCACACTTCTGTCAGGTTGAGAAATAACAACCAGCTTTTCAAAAAAAATACTTGAGAATTACAGATGCAAGTGATTTTGAGTATGTTTCAAAACCTGACTAATTTCTAGTTTAAGTCGAGGTTAGTAGGTTGAGAAAAACAGAAAAGATTTTCTCCAGTATACTGTGGGAGGTGTGGACAAGTCCGCAGTTCTCTAGGAATATCTATTATTTTTGTTAAGTGTAATTTACTCTAAAAGCATGACTAAAAGCTCTGCACCAAATACATCAATATACATGCTCAAATACAAATACACCAAATACATGCTCATTTTATTTCTACAAGCAAATAAAATGCTTCAGCTTCTCTGGGAATTATGCACTCACTGCCATTATAAAACTTTCTGACCTCAGTGGTGGCATGAACAGTAGTTCTAAATTGCCTCATAAAAAACAAAGAAACAAAAAAAACAAACAAAAAAGCACAAGAAAAAAAAAACCTCAAAGCAAAAACCAAAGCTAAAACCAAAACTAAAACTGACCAACCCTCCCCCCAACCCAAATTAAAAAGAAATCTAAAAGAAATTCAAACAGTTTGAGATAATAAAAAAATAGACTAATCTATATGTTAGAAATAACTGGCAAGCTTCAAATCCTTCAAGATTTAGAAGTTCAAGCATTCAAGGTTTCATATACTATTCTGAACACTTTCTCAAATTTGGAAATCTCATGAGGACAAGATCTCGTGAGATATTTTATGTTTTCCAGTTTGGTTAGACATATGACACACCATGAACAGCTCTCCTTCCAGTGTTTGGTTTCTGTTGCTCAGCCATGAAATACACAGTGAAATTATATTTTCTCCAAACTGTAATGCTTAAAGAATGTTTTATTCTAATTCCAGTTGTGTTTTGGGGTCTGATCTGGTTTTATTTTCCATGTGGAATGAGTAATGAGTTGTAGCATGGGATGTACGTGCAATAACCCAAGCAATATCTGCCATTCAAAGTCACTGATGTTACACATTTGCAGAAGTGGAGAGTTTGTCCCTATGCAGAACAGTTCCTTTATCTTTCTTTGAAAGGTCTTGTAACTCTGTTGTTTTTAACCCAAATAGTCAAGGATCAACAGCGTGCCTCAGGCTACTTACTTCCTTCTTTCCATCCTTAAGTTTCAAATGGCTGAACAATTTCCAAGAATGAAGCAAAGAAAAGAACAATTGACCCATTGAGGTCAGTGAAAATACAATATTCTGTACCTTGTTTTGCTTTATGGCAACATTAGTATGTTAGTTACATTTAGTAAAGACAATATGCACTGAATTTTGCTGCAAAGTCAATAAGTCCATGCAAAAAAGGGCATCTTTGACACCCATACAACATACACATCCCTTACTTATTATTGAGTCCATGCTTCAAAACACTGTATTAATACAGCTTCTCAATAAAAAGGTTGTAAGAATTTCTCAACGTGGACACAACTATGTGTCTGGCCTTTATCCTGGTCTCAAAAACATTATCTAAATAATTTGTAAACCTTTTTTTTTTTTAATTAGATGAGCCCAAGGCAGGCCTCTAATATGGGAAAATTCATCTTGCTACTAAAATTTTTAAAAAATTATGAGCACTTGGAACATGGTTTTTTAACTGACAGTGTTGAACAATCATGACTATACTTACAGATATTGTTATAATGGGTAATGCCAGAATATGTTTGGAAAAACCTACACAGCATCTAATTTGAATGCTTTCATAGCAAAAAACATCAAACATTTCCTAGCTAATAGTGATTATTTCACTTACGCATATTGAGTAAGGTAATGGCTCGCATACCACACCAGACAGTGGAAATATTTCTCAAATCTTTTTTATAAAAGTAAATTTTCTGTTTCTAAATAAATACTTTCTTTTTCCTAAAAAATATGTTTGTGAGAATAATAGAAGATTAAAAATAAAAATACCCTTGGGTATTTCCTTTCATGTAAACTTGCTGTTCAGTGTTGCTAGAAAGAGTTTCTAGCAGCACTGCCTGTTCTTAGCCTCACCTTGAGAAGCTGTCAGATTCTCACTTGCTAAACGTTCTCGGAGGTCTCTCAGCTTGTTAGTGCATTGTGCAACTTCACAGGTCTGGCTTTTGCCGTGACTACAGACATCATCATGGCTGTAAAGCCCATGTCATGCTTAAATACTTGGAGAGTATCCAACTGCTGAATTTGAACTGCTGAGTTTGAACTGCTGAATCTGTGATTACAGCTTCCTCCTTCATCCAGAGACTGTCTATGAGAAAGCTTATATTTGGTCTTTCTATGATAGAATAGTGGAAAGCGACCCACAAAGGCTCTGCTTCACAGACCTTCCTAAGCAGAAGAATCCTCTTTTCTCCCATATGGCATCTCCAAGTACATTTTCCTGGAGTCAGTTTAAACTATACTCTGAGGATTCCCTGCACTAGTGGAAACTCTGCACAACCCTCCATGGGCTGCATCTCTGAGATGTATGTTTCTATGATATGTAAACATATTTTATTCTAAAGGACTAAAAAGAGGCTTGGAACCGTTTATTTGAGCTGCCTGGGAGCAGATGAAGGGAAAATTCCTAGTGGGAATGGTGTAGGAATGCTCAGGTGGAGGAGCTTTGAATGAATGGTGCCACTTTATTACGACCTATACATCAAAAAAGGGACATGCTGGAGTCTCTGCAAGGTTTAATCATACAAAACATGGAGAATATGAGAGAGATTTCTATACCTTGCTCCTCATTGCCTCTACCTTCAAGGATCAGTTTGTCTGTAAGAGGGTGACATGCTCTTTAACAAAGAAAAAAAGTGAGATACAGACTAAATGCAATTTGGGTGCACTCCTCCAAAGTATTCACATAAACACATATGGAGAGGTAAGACTTTCAGTCTTCTGTCTCACTTAGCTCACTTCTTTCCTCCTTTGAGAGCAGAACCCACATTTACAGAGGTTCAGGAAGATCTAGAGAATGTCCACAGTGAAAGCTCATTTTCAGTTACCTTTAAATAAAAAGAAGACTTATGTAACGGACAGCAGGATATAGTTGCAAGGCATCTTCCTCCCTAGTCTTATATGAATAAAGGTGCACAGAATCATGTATAATAATTCTAAATTTATTACAGAAGCTGGATACAATGCTTTTTCAATGTACTTTCTGAATAATCTCTGCATTGCTTTCAATTCATTTTAAAAGTGTGTCATTGTTGCAAGTATAAAAACTAAAGTTTAAAACCAGGAAAATAAAATGAAACCAGATGAAACAGACATATAATCTTGTTTTGGACTTATATTTATCCATTTTTCCTGAGGCCCATACACTAGAATCTTTTCTGCTTTAAAGTTCTCATAATTTTTTTCCTTTATCCTGGCCCCCAATACATCTGTTTCCAAAAGAGCCGAGAGAACTTACATTTTCTGCCTTACATTAAATTCCATATAATCTTCCCCATTGTTATACAAACTGTAAGCCAGCAAGGTACTGAATTAGAGACTACTTTTTCCTGGCAAAGCAGACAATACAGTGTTCAGCATGAAATTAGCACACATTCTTTGATTAAATAACCAGATAAGGCTAACTTGTGGCTCCCCAATCTTCTTACTGTCTCCTAAAACTTAAAATGAACTGAAATGGTCATTGGAGTAATATCTTTCAACAATGAGAATAAGAACAAAAAGGGAATATTCATAAATAAAAATTTCTCTTTCTTTCTTTCTTTCTTTCTTTCTTTCTTTCTTTCTTTCTTTCTTTCTTTCTTTCTTTCTTTCTTCCTTTCTTCCTTTCTTCCTTTCTTCCTTTCTTCCTTTCTTCCTTTCTTCCTTCCTTTCTTCCTTTCTTCCTTTCTTCCTTTCTTTCTCAATGGTACAGTCATATTTTGGTCACTGTTGTGGTTAACATCAGCAGCTTTGATGGGGACATTCAAATGAAACTCAGGGAAAAAGTAAACACAGATAAAATTGCTATGCTTTACTTTGTGATTCAGGGCTATACATCATTCATGATATCTTTATAATGCAATACTATTTGGATGTTTCAGTCTGGAAAGGAGCCCAAGCGTTTCCAGGCACACTAAGAGCACATGAAATTATGATCGGTGACCATATTTAAACCACCTACTCTAAATGCCTAATTTAGGCATTGCTACTAATATAGTGTTTAAATTTAAGAGTGAGATGAGTGATCCAGGACTGCCAGATCTTGCCTCCACTACAGCTGGTGGAAAAGAAATAGCTGACTCCTAATTTGAGCACTGGAGGTGGGATTCATCTCACCTAACTTCTCACACAGGAAAAATAGTTGTTTAAATCTGAGTTGGCAGCCCTTCTCTCAGTGGAGAGATGGAGACACCTCCAGAGTGTCTCTCCTGCTGTCACCTGTTTCAGAAAGGGGTGAATCTTCTCTAGCAGTCCTTTTTCCTATTTGATAAGCTTAGACCTAGGCAAGTCACTTCTGCATCCATGACCTGAGATGACCACACTCTTGGTGGTCAATGTAAGCAGGAAGGCATGGCCAGACCTTGCCACCAGCTCCACAGGGTGCTGAGTCAGTGCCTGGGAGCTGTAGGGTCTGATCTGCAAGGGTAAGGGAGCCAGGAATTGGGCTGAGATAAAAATGAGATGAAAACAAAACTTAGTGAATAGATGCATGAATTTTAAATGACAATTTTAACTTGATCACTCACATTTTTCACCTAAGGAGAATTTTCTGTATTAATATGTCTCAGTTTGAGACAAGTTTAGGACGAAACATCTTGTAATGAATGTCTCCTCGTAAGAAGGCAGGTTTCAGCACTCCATCCTCCACCGATACAAAAGGAATTTCTTGGATGAAAGTGAAAAACCTATTTATTCAACAAGCAGAGTGCCAGCAGGGCAAAGAACAAAAAATGAGGACTGTTAGATTATAAACCTCCTCGATGCAGAGAAAGCTGGTGGATTTAGAGTTCCCTCTGTAGTTGGCTTTGCCCCTCCCGCAGCCCAAGGCCGGGGTGCAGCATCCCCACAACCCCCCTGCCGGTCCACGGGGTCCAATGATCTGGCTCTCAGGTCACAGCTAGGCTGAACATTTCCAGAAGAAGAAGAAGAAATTCCGGAGGATTTCAATATGCAGTCCTGGGAAAATGTCTTGCCTCAGCCACCAGGCTGGCTAAAAGCAGGAAGGTGCTGGCTCGGCTCTGCAGTGGTGAGCACGTGGGGGAGTATGTGTGAGTCCTTGAACACAAACCATGCTGAAGAATTTGCCTGGCTTCTCTCCCCCCTCTCCTGGACCCAGCTTAAAGCTGTGGGACCCATTTCTGGGCAATAAGCAGACTACAGGGGAATACAGTATTATAAAATCACCCCAAGACATAATAGAATAGTTCCTCTGGAAGTCCTGCCACTTTTGCCAAGTATTAGGAAAACTCATGCCTATGTGAATCATTTGTGACCTTGTCATCAGCTTATACCAGGAGATTGAAGTGGAGGTATGTGAGAAGTCTGCCAAAGCTAACAAACTTTCCCTGAAGATGTTATGATGAAGATGCACTCTGAATAAATAACATTGTCTACTTGTGACATGCCCAGCCCTGGGCCAGCCTCTGGGCTCTGCCCCACCTCTGCTTCCAGACAGCACTGCTTGGCTACCAATGAGCAAGGACATGTTGCCAGATTCCCTTTTCCTACAAATCTAACTGTATTTAGAAATCTGTGGTGAATAGACCGATCAAACAATTTTCCTACATTCCCAAGTGATTTTTGAACTCACACACATGTGAAAAAATTTTCTGGGAGACGAAATTTTATGGGGAAATCAAATAATTGTGCATTCTTCCTGAAACAGACTTGTGATTTCATGGAAAATGTAAGCAGGCAAGTCCTGAGTGTCAATTTCTTCCTCCAAAGTCTACCACTCTAATCTCACATGGGCTTCCTTTGCTCTTGCTGATTCCCAGAGTTTAGGTTCTACTTTGAACAAACCAGTTCATGTATTA
>VZRQ01010294.1:0-81142 GCA_013397975.1 Machaerirhynchus nigripectus | reverse complement strand
CAGCATCCCCACAACCCCCCTGCCGGTCCACGGGGTCCAATGATCTGGCTCTCAGGTCACAGCTAGGCTGAACATTTCCAGAAGAAGAAGAAGAAATTCCGGAGGATTTCAATATGCAGTCCTGGGAAAATGTCTTGCCTCAGCCACCAGGCTGGCTAAAAGCAGGAAGGTGCTGGCTCGGCTCTGCAGTGGTGAGCACGTGGGGGAGTATGTGTGAGTCCTTGAACACAAACCATGCTGAAGAATTTGCCTGGCTTCTCTCCCCCCTCTCCTGGACCCAGCTTAAAGCTGTGGGACCCATTTCTGGGCAATAAGCAGACTACAGGGGAATACAGTATTATAAAATCACCCCAAGACATAATAGAATAGTTCCTCTGGAAGTCCTGCCACTTTTGCCAAGTATTAGGAAAACTCATGCCTATGTGAATCATTTGTGACCTTGTCATCAGCTTATACCAGGAGATTGAAGTGGAGGTATGTGAGAAGTCTGCCAAAGCTAACAAACTTTCCCTGAAGATGTTATGATGAAGATGCACTCTGAATAAATAACATTGTCTACTTGTGACATGCCCAGCCCTGGGCCAGCCTCTGGGCTCTGCCCCACCTCTGCTTCCAGACAGCACTGCTTGGCTACCAATGAGCAAGGACATGTTGCCAGATTCCCTTTTCCTACAAATCTAACTGTATTTAGAAATCTGTGGTGAATAGACCGATCAAACAATTTTCCTACATTCCCAAGTGATTTTTGAACTCACACACATGTGAAAAAATTTTCTGGGAGACGAAATTTTATGGGGAAATCAAATAATTGTGCATTCTTCCTGAAACAGACTTGTGATTTCATGGAAAATGTAAGCAGGCAAGTCCTGAGTGTCAATTTCTTCCTCCAAAGTCTACCACTCTAATCTCACATGGGCTTCCTTTGCTCTTGCTGATTCCCAGAGTTTAGGTTCTACTTTGAACAAACCAGTTCATGTATTACACCTTGCTGGGGCCCACAGTTTTTGCATCTAACTGTATCAGTCATACATAAACAAGAAACTAATGAATAAGAAAAAATTCAATAAAAATGTAAACAAAGTGTAAAACAGTAAACTGGAGCCAAATAAATCATCAGTAAAGAGAAAGATTTCAAAGCAGAAAAGAGCAATATCCAAAACCCATAAATCCCAAATTACCTTCATGTCTACTGCATTTGTACTTTAATGTTCATTTGAATTAGGTTCTGAATTCCTGGAAAGAGTGTGTGGAAGGAATAACCTATGTCATCTTTGGGAAGAATTCTACATCATTTTCCATGCTATGAATGAGCTTTCCTCCAAGCTGCTGAAATAGAACCTCACAATTACTTAATAATAAGAAGGAATAAAAAGACAATTAGGAAGGAGGATGTTGAGGACCTCATTGTATGAATCACATTTTGGATGTCTGGCACGTCTCTTTTTTTGTTCTTCCAAGTATTTTGATGGCCAATGAGATTATGGCTTGTCATTTCAGAGACATTACAATAGTATTCCTATTTCCAGCTTTAACGCACTCCTTAATCAGATATTTTCTCTAGGCTGGTGAATATTCCCCTTCTCATTTGAGTGTAAAATGTTGGCTGGATAAATAAACAAAATATTTATTTTATTACTTTATGGAAATGATGGATTGAAAATTTTACAGTTAAGAGGCTCTCGAATATGTCGCCTTTATAAACTTGTATTCCATAATTTTCTAACAGTTTTTTAATAGTAAATGTGTGGACTTTTGAAAAGGTGATAACACTGTTAGGCACCTCAGTGTATTATACTTGTGTACATTCAATTCTTCACTAAAATTACAAATGAAAAGTCTAGCTATAAAAATTTACAATTTAGTTGACTTCAGTTGACCTGTTTTGCTGACAGGGTACAAAAATATGCACTGTCTGTAAAGCCCTCCCTCCCTGAGGAACTACAGTAGTCTGGATCCTTCTCTAGCAGATTCTGAGTAAAATTCTTACTTTGCTCTATGTGATGCCACTGATAGCATTTTATGCTGAGAGGCAGCTTCTGAAAACACTTTTTGATTAGCCATAATTGTCATTTTCTCCCGTTGCAAATGTATGGGTGACAGTGATTTAAGTGAAATCTGAAGGCTCAGTCTGGTCCTGTCTCATCACTAAAGCTGTCATTCACATGTACAGTGGAGAAACCATGCTCTCCAGATGCAGCACGATTGTGGGTTGCTGTGAATTTGCCTCCTGGTGAAGGTAAAGAAACTTATGACAGCTGCAGTTCCTTGATCCCAGTCTCTGACCATAAGGTAACAACTTTTAACCTTGGAGTTGCAATAGCATATTTCAAGCTAAAAAACTATGTAGAGCCTCATTAAACTTTGGGAAGCTCAATACAAGCACAGCTGTCAGGTCTGATGTCTGTACATTCTGAAGACAGTCTGTAAAAGGACTCTTTTCAGAAACATAATCTGTTGTAAATCAGAGTAATAAAGAAACAGCCTGATGTCTGAAATTAGCTCATATTGAATGGCACTGAATGGCACTGAACATCCACTAGAAGAGGTAGAAGAGGTAACCAGTAGATGCAGCAGTTTGTGCAGCAGTTTTTGGTTTCTGCTCCTAGATCTTTCAGAAATTTTTCCTAAGAACTTTTTGAGGAACTTTGGGGTGACTACTACCACTGGAAAAGGCTGGCAACAGTGAGCTGAGTTGGCTAGCAAGCTCTAGTCGCTTCTAACAAGCTCAGACAGATGTTCTTGATCAAAAGGTGCTTCTCTATTTGTTTCTGATTCCTGATTAATTCCTTTCTAATTCCTGATTTTGAAGAGCCAAGCACCCTCCCAGGAGGTGCTAGGGAGAGTCCTCTGTAACTGTCCATGCAGAAATAGTCATGGAAGGGTGGGGGAAGCTCTGCTGTACACAGTGTGTGGGTGTGCTGATGGCGATGAAGGTGAAGTACTACAGAGTGTGGTCCCTACTGACTGCTGGAATTCTTCCTGGTGTGCCAGAGCTGAACTCAAAGTGAGCTCCTGAGGGAGGATGCAGCCTTGAGTCCTGGATTTGCTGGGATGACAATCGGCTTTCTTGGGCTGGGGAAGCTATGTTCCTTGCCTGCAGGAGGTGGGCACTGGGGAAAGGTCCGTGCAGTCAAGTAAAGCAGCTGTGGGAGAAGGTCACCAGGCAGTGCAGCAACAGACAAGGTGAGAAAAATACTGATTGAATCTTCTTCATGAGCGCAAAGATCTAACTGCATTGAGTGATGAGTAGACCAAGTCTGATCTTACTATAGATTTCCATGATAGTAAAGGCTGGAATCCCAGGGCTTCTCATTCTGGGACAATAACTCCTGCCCCATCTGCAAGTGTGCAGACACAGTGGGGGTTCAGTGGCCAGGTCGCATATAAAGGGCTGAGAGCTGTGTGCAATGAAGAATCTGGGCAGGTTGAGCCTCAGACTTAAGCAGCATCAGGAGGAAGCAGAAGTATGAGCTGTGGGAAACTCCCTTCTGCAGGGGATGGACACCACCATCTCCTGGTCTGACCTGGTGTCTAGGCATGTTTGCAGCTTGCCAGGCATTTGGATGCAGGGCACCAGGTTGCCAGTCTGGTCCTCAGATTATCCCCCACTGCTGCGCTTCCCTGTGGGCACCAATACTTGTAGGGGAAACCCGAACTGTAGCAAGCATGACATTGCATTTGAGGTGAAGACCAAGGGCCCAGAGGACCAGGTGACATCTTCTTGATTCTTCAAGTGAGAGGGAAGGACTTGATGAAAAAGGGATGGACCCCATGGGTCAACAAACAGTTGTACAGCTAGTGTTGACAACAGGGATCCACTTTCACAAGTTTGGGATCCTCTCTGAGGTAAAATGTCGCCCACATGACCTGTTGCAGCAAGTACCAAGTGGTAAATGATCTTTGTCAACAGGCTGGCCAGCCTGGGGAGGAGAGCTGTAAACTAGGAATAAAGGAGCAGGCAGGGGAGATGGTGATGACCCACACCCAAATGAAGAGGTTGTGGACTGGATTGATAGGAGGGAGCAGAGTAAAGGCTGGCAGAAGAGACCTTGAAAACAGGGTAGAAGAAGGGTCCTGAAGAGCTCATTGATTTTAAAGGATCATTTTCCCCAAGCTCAAGTTTTATCCACCCTGATGAACATTCAAGAAAAGACAGCAGGAGACCGGCATGGATGGGCAAAGAACTCTTCTCTCAATTTAAACATCAAAAACAATTGAACAGAAGCTGGAAGCAGGGATAGCGCTTCTCTAGGAGGAACATGACTCAGGAGGGATACAGAGGCACTGTCCAAGTGTGCAGAGGTGGGGTTAGAAAAGCCAAAGCCCATCTGGGGGTGAATTTGGCAAGAGTAGTAGAGTGGTTGTAATCAAGAGACTAGTTAGACTGAGACTCAGTGTGATAGACACTGCAAAACAGAAAATGCTCTTGAACCTAGGAGTGGTGGTAAAGAAATAACTATAAAAAAATTATATTCTATTTACTCATGTGTGGGCTCAGATTTTTTGCACATAGACTCACTCAGCCGTGGATACATTTAAATTCAGGGTTGCTTTAAGATCCAACATGGTGACACTGTCAGCATGCAGCAGACAGATACTTTCAGAAAATGGTTTATATTTTGCATAGGCTGACTGGTCATTTTGCCTGCTGACAGGTGGCAGAATCAGATTCGTATCCCTAATAGCCCTGTTGATTTAAAAATTAGAGTGGATGTATGTGGTCCTGACTATATTTCTTTGAGAAAGAAAGTAAAATTGTAATGCCTCCTGGTATTTTCCTTCTGCTATTTCCAGACAATTCAAAGGGTTGTGATCATCCTTCAGTTGGAGAAGGATGTGCATAGAAAAATGAGGAAAAGTACAGCAGCAAAAAATAAAAAGAAAGAAGAAGAGAAAAAAAAAATCAGTTCTAGGTAGATGGAGCCAAAGTGAACAGAAAATAAGGTTTCTGTGGCCTCAGTCACCTGCAAAAATGTAACACCATCTCAATTACCCTTCATCTAGATCTTCCACAGGGAAATGGAAAGCACTTGCCTCCCTCAGAGAGGATTACGTGTTAAAAGGATGGCAAAGGTTATGATTTCTTTTTCTTACTCCCTCCAGTTAAATCTTTGATTGCACAGCAATTGTCATATTTTACTTGCAGGCCTCTGGATAGGCTGGTTTTCTCTGTCTTCTGCAGGTCAGCATTTCAGAGATGTGCTGAAATATCCATGAGACCCCGAAGTGTAGGACTCCCAGTGCGAGCAGAAGGCTTGGCATGTAGAAGAGTCTAAGAACAAAGCAGCCAACATCCTTTCTCCAGAGACAAAACACATTTTGTCTGTGACATTCTTCGTCTCCATCTGCTCAGGAGAGGGAAAGTTTCCCATATGGTTCTGCAGTGGGCTAGTGATTCACTCTATTGACTCACTCCACAAAATGCACAATTGAATGTTAAGTAACTGAAGTCAGCTTTAATGGATACAGCATATGTGTACTTCATGAATGCAAAATATGTAAACTATTAGACACTGCCCTCTTTTTGTGCTGATAGTACTGCATTGATTACTGATTGATTCCTAATTGCTTAATAATTTATCATTCTCTGAACAACTTGCATTTTGAATTATCAGTTTAGAATCAAAATTAGAAATACATCTTTTTCTGCTATGCCACATTATATTTTACATTTTTCATATTACTTTCAGTAATATCTTGAGTCAAACACGTTAGGTAGTTAAGATATTAGTGGCTTAGATCTGATGTGAAAGCTTGCATTTCTAGAGAAAAGGACTCACAGCTAGCCTTGTTCATGTATCACAAATGTTTTCTGTGTTTTAAAAGAACATTGATTTTTAAAAAATCTGTGTAAGTGAGGACAGTTCATAAGACAGTTTATTATGAGATGGTCAGAACAAGGTTAAGCATCTGATGCCTATCCTCATAGACTCTCCAGCTCATGACACCATAGTGATCTTAGTTAAGGATCTGCAGGAAACCGCAGGACAAGAGAGATTTGAGGGGAACTACTCTGTTTCTGACAAGGATGTGGGACTGAAAGCTGATTAGTCAAGTTAGAGGATCCTTCCAGAGTTGTGTCATGTGTAACAGTGACAGCAAGTAACAGTGACAAATAACAAAGAGAAAAATCATGTCCAGGATTTCTGGGGAAAAGATTAACCATAATGTATAGTTTTGATGCTGTTTGGCTTTGGGATGCTTTAGTGTGTTTCTTTAGACAATGGAAATGTCTGTCTGAACTACATCCATCCAAGCTGTGAAGTTTGGTGTCAGTAGTGAACGGACAACGGAATTAGAGAGATTTTCTTGATCATTACGTTTTCAGTCATTTTCCCCCTCACCTCCTTGATAGCTGCTACTAAAGCTGCACAGTGCTGGGTATAGACTCCTCTTAGAGTGGTGTTGGAGACACTGCCAAGCGCCGAGGCCTGTGCCCTCCATGTGCATTGCAGGGATGGTCACCAAGGCTTGTCTGTCTCCTCAGCTTGGTAGGACCCCAGATGACACTGTGCCTCAGGCTAGGCTGGTCGTGCCTGTCCCTCAGGATAGGCTCCAACCATACCCCCAGTTGAGGCAGAAGGGATCCTGACCAGTTCTGGAGCACCCCAGCAGTCAGTGTAGACACATGCATTGAAATAAGTCCAACTAACCATGCACGGCTACCATAGACAAGGCAAACAGAACAACAACTTGATTCAAGTTTGGAAATTTCTCTCCTCCACTCATTAAATAATCAGCAAGTAATCGAGCAAAGTTAACCATATGCCTGTAACACCACTGCTTATGAAAAACTTGACATACCTCCTCTACTCAGGAAGACAATTTTATTTTCTCTTTACAAATAAGTTACAGACTTTGCCGGTCCCATGCAGAGATGTGCAGAAGGCTCTGTTGTACCCTCTGTATCGATGGAAACCGTGAGGAACTGCTGGTGAAAAGAAGGAGGTCATTTGGTTGTGAGGGCACCTGCATTTAGTGGATGCTTTGCTACAGCTTTTTAGTAAGTGATTGTAGAACTGGGGCTGGGTCAGTGTTTAGGAGAATGGTTTGTTTGAACTTGAGATAAAAATTTGGTGCAATACAGCCAGTTTCAACAATGATATCTGGAGTATTGAGAAACTGTGTCTTGGGGAAACTAGCGGAAGGAGGGAACAGACTACTTTACCCCAGACTCAAGGGCTAAGAGTAAATAAGGAAATTTAACAAAAATATTAAAATTTAACAAATTTTAACAAAAAATACCAAAATTATTTTTCTTTTTTTATTAAATGGGCACTTGTGGCATCCTACCCTTAAGTGGAAGTGAGCACCCAAGATTCGTAGATGCTCATGGTTGAAAGGAATGATGAATGTCAGAGGGTCTGCAAAAGCTTAAAAAGTTTTATAAGTAAATTATACACTTGGCATGGAAATTGGAATAAGTCAGTCCCTTATCTATTAGTATATGCACACCGCAGTGTGTTCCAAGTAAAGGGGTAGGGGGAAAGAGAAGAGAGAGAGAGATGAATTAAAGAGGGGGAGAGAGAGAAAGGAAAAAAAGCAGAAAGGAAGAAAGATCATCAGTCCTGGCTCCAGTATTGATCCAGCTGATGGAGTGTCCAGGTTCATGGGGTACACATACCCCTCGGCTTTGTGGGGTTACCTTCTTATAGGTAAGTTTTCCCTACCCTAGAGATAAGTTACTTGCTTTCTATGTAATTTAGTTATCATGTGCAGTCCATTCTTCTAGACCTTGCTGGAAATGGGTCAGAGGACTTCAGGGGTCACTGGTGGTCTTGGTTGCCCTCTCCTGAGTTAGTTTTTGGTCAACAGCCCATGCTACTTCTCGACCTGATTCCTGCACTTGCACTGTATTGGGTTGTGCTTATCTCCTGGAGCCAGAACAAGGAAGTGCTGCCCCTCTGTATGGCCCCCTCTCCAGCCACATCCTGTCCTTTCTCACAGCATGTTATTGCCAACAATCCTTGGATGGCTCCACAGCTATCTGGCTATCGGGGTTTGAGACAGACCCTCAAACCCCGATAGTCGGGGCACATTAGTCCCTTCATCTTCTAGGCTTCTACAGCACTCAAAGTTTCCAATTTCACACTTATATCAAGTTACATAAGGTTCAAGTCAGAAAAATAGAGTAAAACAGTGAAATAAAAAGAGCTGTTAATTCACAAAATTCGCTGTGTCCCAGAAAGTTAGTGATAGGAGTTCTAACTTATACATTTAACTAAATAAAGCATGCAATGGAAAACAAACCAAAACAAAACAGAAAAAACCCACTAAAATTGATCCTTCCTGCTAAACAACAACTTTGACCTCTTTTAAGGCTACCAGCCCATCTGTTCTAACATGCTGTTTCTCTCTGGTTTCAAAAAGGGAGACAGCGTTCCTCCAGTGTCACACGGGCTCACACTTTGGTGATATTTGAGGTGTGCAAACTTGTGAGCAGAGCTTTAGAGAATAAAGGGAAATTAATGCTTGAAAGCTGTGTTTTAAAACAACAAACCCTTCCCTTATGTTCTGGTGAGATTTTGCGCTGTGCACCTTGTATACCAGATGGGGACACTTTTCTGTTTTCTTGGTCTTGGTAATTTTTTCTGTTTTCTTGGCTGGTTTCAGGTTTCTGTGTAACAACCTTTGCCTCCACTTAAAAAAAATCCAAACACCTGACCCGGGCTACACTTTAGGAGGCTGGAATGTTTCAGTTTTCAAACTGTAAAGATTCAGATTTATAGTCAGTCTGTTTATACTCTATCATATCATGTGTGGTAGCATAGGATATCAAAGCAAGAAAGCCTATGGGGATACCACCATTCGAAATGAAAAATAGTTCTTATGTATGGCATAATGCAGCACAGATGGAAAGTTGTGCTTTTCTGTTTTACTGTTTCTGTACATTACTCAGGCAATAAATACTGGACAAATCAAGCAGTCATTTCTAAGGCTCCATATAACCTATTTTACCAGTATCAGCTGCTATAGTTTTATATTCCCTAGAGAAAAGCTGCCTGGGTTCCCAAGTTTTATAAGGCATTTCAAGGAGACCTCACAAATAAAAATGTATGGAAAATATGGCCTGGCTTTTAATAACAGTATAGTTAACTCTGCATTTTCATATGACAGTCAAAGCTCTCACTAGTGTTTTGCAGCCTTATCATTCCTCAAAGCAGCATTTATTTAATGACTATTATTTGCTTATTTCATCTGCTATGGATTCTGCATCATTATTTCAAGGGCACAGCACAACAGAAATACACTATAACCATGTCACTTTGGGTCTGGGCTTCATCAGCTGAGAAGGGTTATCCCACATCCGATGTAGCAGACATGCTCTGACACCTTCTCTCTGAAGGTGACCATAAAGGATTCCCAAAGCATATTTGCAAAGCCAAGTAGCCTAATAATATTTGAAACAGTGCCTGGGCAGTGTGGGACATAGGTTTGAGGAGAACTTTTGCTCTGGTCTGAAATACCTGAGGTTTGATGAGCCTCAGGATAGGTAAGTCTGCCACCCTCTCTCCATCACCTCCACTTGTGGTTAGAAACTGCAGAAAAGGGACCAGATCCCCTGCAACAGCTCAGCACCGGTCCTGACCCTGGGCTATTGTGCTGACAACATGCAGGTTAGTTTTGATGGATGCTTGTCTATCACTGAACTGAAAAAGAGCTGTAGGCAAAAGAAAATTACCTCTCTCCAGAGCAGGCACACTTGTCTATGAAAAGTCTTTAAAATTAGGGGCAAGATGTCTTTCAGGAAAAAGAGACGCCCCCAAAATAAATTCTGAGTAAGCTGAGAGAGTGCTCATGCAGGCTCACAACTGCCATGCTTTGCACAGGAGTGGGAAGCAATATTACCAGTATCTTTCCTCTGGCTTTTGTACTCTAACATACCAATTAAATAATGGCCCCACAACATGGAAAACTAACTTTCCCTGAGACTTTTAGGACTTCGAATCACATTATCCATATCCAGCAAGGTAGTTGCCACATTTTTTCTTCTTTTTCAAAGTATTAGTATTTTCTGTTTTCAAAGGAAATAATAAAAGTAAAGTGGAAAAAGAATCTCTTAGCAATATTTGTTTAAATAGAAGACAATTAAATACTGGAGTCTGTGCTGCAAGACTTTGTTTGTAGGCTGGATGCAAAAAAAACTTGATATTTGTGAAAACAAAATCATAGCAATTTTAGTCAGATCAAGCTTCCTCTTACATGATACAAGCTGACTTTTGTCCAGTTGGCTTTTCCACCTCCCCATTTAGCAGGTGTCATATCACTGCTGAAGCTGAAGGCAGTGCTGAGGATAAGGAAGAAAGGCCAATTTCAGCATCTGACAACAATTTCTCCTTAAGATAAATTCTGGTGAGACAGAAAGTAGTTTTGGTCATTGCTATATCCCCGTGTGATAATTTCAACATTTTTTTAATCAACAGAACTTACAGTGACTCAGTTTGGAATGGTCAAAGGCTAATCAGTGAAATATGAATCTTTACTGAGTTTTGTTAATATGCTTCCTATAACAGATATTAATTTTTCCCTATTTTCAAGACTATGCATTACTTATGTAGCACCCCTAATTTATTATTGTTCTCAATTAATTTTTTAGAATGGTTGGATACTTCTTTTCAACTGATTTCCAGAATCCAAATTTTAAAACATTCATAGAATCATAAAATAACAGAGTCTTTAAGGTTGGAAAATACCTGTAAGATCACCAAGTCCAACAATTAACCGAGCACTGCCAAATCTACCACCAAAGTGTGTCCCAAGTATCCCATCTACACATTTTTTGAACACTTACAGGGATTCCACCACTCCTCTGGCCAGCCTGTTTCAATGTTTGACAGCCTTTCAGTGAATAAATTTTTCCTAATATTTAATCCAAACCTCCTCTGACACAACTTGAGGCCATTTCATCTTGTCCTAAAACATTAAAACAAAAGGATAAAAAGGTAAAAAAAAACCCAAACCAAAAAATAACAAAACTTGAATTGATGTATATATATAGAGTCAAGGATTTGGGTTGGGGTTTTGTTTCTTTGGTTGGTTTGGGTTTTTTGTTTGTTTCTTTTAAGTGTTTATTTGTTTGGGTTTTTTTAAGATATACTGCAGGACTGTACTTAAGGCAACTTCACATCCAAGGCTGAGTGTATAAAACCAACTTGACTTAAAGTCAAGAAGAAGCCGATAGATAACTGGATGTGGCCACAAAGGTTACAGCTAAACTAATAAACAAAACCAGGTCAGCACGTGGGCCTGGGTATAGAATGAATGCAACCATTCACGTTGTGAAATGTTTGGCACAATTTTAGTCTCAGCAAAGCAGTGCTGCAATGGGGACAAGCTGGGAGCCAGCTCAGGCCAGAAGACGCTCTCCATGGGCAGTTTGAGGAAGGGTTAAGAGAGTTAAACTGTATTGATGTGCTCCTTTCCATACTATTTGTCCAAGAGCAGTTCCAGGATGTTTTATTTACCTCTACAAATGCAGTCTAGGGTGACAGGGGTAAAGGAAGTTTTGGGAAGGGGGAAAGGTTTAGTAGGAAACTGCTGTGCCAAAGAGATTTGTTGCACTTCAAGGTCAGCCAAACCCACCTTTGGCTTAAGGTCAAAATACCGAGCACCATTTTAAGAATGCAAATTCCAAGAAATTCAGATCCTCTTCTTGTTCAAAGTTGGACACGTTTTGAAAAAGTTTCTGGCTCTCTAATATAAAGAATTAACTCAGTCAACTTGTCTGGGCTCAGTCATTTTCAGCCCTAGGTTTAAAGTTTCCTTTCCCCATGTTTAAATCAGAGCATTAGTGTTTTTCTTTAATTTACTTAATGTAGAGGAGTGGTTTTATTGTTGTGGTCTGCTATTTTTATTACAATAGCAAAAACATTTTAAAAAAATAGTTATTGTTTCCAAGCTCCAGTAGTTTTTACAAGCAAAAAGCCCTATAAATGGTGTCTGACAAGAAAACTTGACATGAATAAGGGAGTATGAGGCCCTACCCAGCAAGGTACTGAACAGCCTTGTGAAAGTTGGGCCAGATGGCTTCATTAGGGATAAACAAAAAGAGTGAAGAGAGAGCAAGCAGTAAGAACCATTTAAGGACTATGGAGACAGAAGAGACTTTGACCCTTGGACCACCTCAGACTGAGAAAAAAGGGGGTTTTTTGTAAGAAACCATTCTGTGACTCAGAGGAATATATGATCATGAGAGAGCTCTTACCTAGGTCCTTACTATGCCTTTGTGACTTTTAAAAGACTTCTTAAAATAAGAAACCTTTTTTTTTCCTTCTGTGTCTCAATTCCTTCTTTGGGAAAAAAATCTGTTTCGGTCTCATCCTTACATCATTCTGCCCTAATGCATCCCAGCTGAAGGGACTTTTCCTTCATAATCATCATTTTCCCCAGTTTGAGGCAGATCCACTACCCCTTCTTGACCTGCACTTCTCCTGCTTTAATTGGGATTGGAGTTAGCACAGGATTTGGGCAGCCCTCACCATGTCAGTGCTGCAGTGCTTACCTTATAAGAATCCTGAGGCCCCAGAACAACATCCAGAGCTCAGAATTAGTTAAAAGGTAGATCAGCAAAAAACAGTAATAGAAATTTTGCACAGTGAATGAAAGTCGCTTAAATGCTAATGAAGAGAAATATTCAGCACAGAGGGATGAAGTCCCTCATCTTTCCAGTCTTTGAATACCCAAGTAAGGACTGTAGGCAGGCATTTGTATCTCTTGTAGTTCAACACCTTGTTTTGAGGGGAGACAGCTGCAGCTGCTAGAGACCATAGACCAGTGTTTCCAAAATTACTGCTTTACATCCTTGTTTCTGCAGTTTACACAGAAAACACATTAGATAACCTGTATGAGATTCCCCTGTAGCAGGGATCAGATATCTGGATTACTTCTTCCAGTTTAGACTCCGTGGCCTTTTTTGGTTGCTCATTTCTGGCCCCTTCCACATGCTGTGAATGTTTTGTTGCTTAGAACAGTCCCACCGGAAGGTCACGGAGATGCTGTGCCACAACCAAGAGGGTAAACTTTCTTCTGGAAATGAGGATGTAAGCATCAGCCCCTTCTTAAAGAGACACTTAAAGAAACCATAGAGAAGGTGACTTTTACAAATACCTGTCATAATTTGGAATCAAATTCTTTGCTCAAAACCTGGAATAAAATGGATTTGCATGCAGGTCATAATTCTCTCAGATGAATTTTTCAGTTTCTGGAGTAAGAAAAAAGATCCCCCAACTGCCTGGGAGTATTTTGTTTTGGCTTGGGTTTTTTTTGGGGGGGATAGCGGTTGTTGGGGGTTTTTTTGGTGTGTTTTGTTTGTTACTTTGTTGGTTGGTTTGGGGTATTTTGTGTCTTTGTTTTGGTTTAGGTTGGGTTTTTTGTTGGTTTGAGGGTTTTTTTTTTGTGGAAGGTGAGGCATTTTGTGAGCACAGCCGAGGAGGAGAGGCAAGCATGGCTTCAGCTTGGGTGCAATATCAGCTCATCAGCTCAGCCAAGTGTGCAAGCATTGGCATATGAGCAAGATGTTGCAGTCTGAATGTCAACACATGGTCAAATACTTCTCAGTAGCCCAAGTGTGATGTTTAAAAATCCCTTTGTGGCTAATGTCTAGTAAAAGGATACATTGCTTGGCTAGAACAAAGAGCGTTACACTACAGACAGAAATGGAACATCTCCAAGTACTCCTGTTGTGCTGTACAAAGCAGCATCTCTCTTAGTCTATGCCATTTTCCCTTGTGAGGAAAAAGACTTTTCCTGATACAGGGGCTGCAGTAAACTGCACAGATAATGGAATAGCAGAGAGAATTCACAATAAATTTTTGGCTAAGCTTTGGGCTGTGAAAACGGCTTAGTTGGGTTTAGGACAAGTTTCATTCCCTGCAGTGGGTCTTGTGCCAGCCTTATTACTGCACTGCCATGTGGAAAATACTGGAAATAAAAAGACTGATCCTTTGAAAAATGCTTTAGTGGACTTGATGAGACAGAATAAAAGAAAGGACAAGTTATGATGGATAGGGATAGGGGGTGCTTGCTGACTGCCTGCAGGTCATTCCCAAATCAGTTAGAACAGCTGCAGAGGGGAAAAAAGCAAGTTAAAAATAAACAAAACAGATTTGCACCCATTACAATCACTGCCTTTGCCAGTCTTTGCACTCAAGCCTGGCTTCCTGGAGTGAAAGAAGAAAGACTTCAGATTTCACAAAGGAATATTAATAGAAGTAATAGATGAACTTAAGAAAGAAAAACGACTGAGATGAATACAACTTGCTTTTGGTGTGAACAGATGGGTCATGGAATAGTCTGAGGGCTAACTAATGGGACATTGATGCTTAATTGAACAAAATACACAATTAGCAGCTGAAGAAAAATCTGGGGAACAGTAAATAATGCTAAGATCAGGCCAGTTGTACAGTGATCTGAAATTCATTATAAATAGTACTTAGCAACTCACATTTTAATATATTCAACTACAAGGAAATTTGTCATATTTATAGGGCAAGATTCTATTTTAGAAATCAGTGACGCTGCAGATGATACAGGGTCACTGTAGCCAACCAATTGAGCACCCATTTCCAGCACTATTAAGTGTGGAAAGACCCCATGGGAACTTTTGAAGTGGAAACAAGGAAAATTATAAAGCAGTAGTAGTGTGCCTCTCCTTGGCATTAATGAGAGCATTACCATCAGTTCTAGAGTCTGTGCTAAAGGTTATTGGAAAAGGCTGACAAGAGTTAGAAGAACCAGTCACATCCAGGAAAAACATGTTTTCAGCTGGAGGATAAAAAAGTTTGATTTCTTTAGTACATCCAAGGGAGGGCTAAAAGGTGACTTGTTTGTAATATACAAGTACAGCCTTTGAGAGATTGTTTTTGAGTGAAAAAGGTTTTTCATCCAAACAGATAACATACAATTTAGTGTTTGAATGATGAAATTTTAAATAAAAATACCTTCTCACAGCAGTTAATTTTTTAGGCATTTCACGCATTCATCATCACTTAAGTTCTTCAAATAAAGACTGGATATCTTTCAAAAAGACAGCTGCTCTATCTCAGCCAGGAATTATGAGCTTTTTTCAGGTATTACCAAGTAATATTCTCCTTTCTGTGTTGTGTTCTATGTTAAAGGCTGCAGGGATAGCAGTCATTTTGGACCTTAAAACATAGGTCAGTATTTGGAAAGCTCCAAGTACATTGCAAACATACAAGTGGCAGCAGTTTCTAAGAATTCTCATCAAAATATCAGCTGTGCATAACAAGCATCTGCTTCCACTGGGTTTTAATAAGTTTTCAAGGACTTCATTTTCATTATTTTGAACCTCGGAGATGCAGAATGAGAATCCAGTTTTATTTTGCACTGAGTAGTTCTGCTCTGTTAAAAAGAAAATGATCTTTTCTTTATCTTTCTTCACAGAATGACATAAGATCTTCATCAAGTACATTTCTCACATTATTACATGAAATCCTTTGACTAGCCCTTGCAGGCTCAGGAACGTAGGAGCCATTAAAAGCCCTCAGAAAAAAAAAAAAGAAACCTGGATCCCTCTTCTTTTTATTAGCTGGATGGGAAAAGCATTCTCTTGTCAATCCATCAAGAACCATGATTTAAGCATTAGCTGTTAAACCAAGTAATGACATGAGCTTAGGTGATTATATACTTGCAGGTACCAAATGCTCATCGTTAAATGTAAGGACATACCTAAGGAGCTGTGTAATCTAAATAGCACCAAGTCCTTATGACCATCCAGTTGCCCTATTTCTTTCACATTTGATTTTATTTTTTAATAATGCTGATGCCGGAGGTGCTACTTAAGAAGTTCAGAAAGGCAGGAGCAGCAAGTTCCATCAGCTTTATAATAAATGGGTGTGTAAGAGGAAACCAGCCAAAGGGCAAGCATTTGGAGGTGAGATATTGAGAACACCTGCTCCTCCCTCAGCACACTTGTGATTAAACATTTTACTTAGTATGTGAACTGAAATGTGTTATGTTAAACTGGTGTCAGAAGGCACAATGTAATTATGGTTGTTATTAATACTTGAGAAGGCAAACATATAGAAATCATATTGGGAATGATTGTGTGTAACTGCAAGGAGGAGTAAATCTCCTTGGGTAAGGAATTGCATTTTGGGTGGAGATGATAAAGAGTGTTTTACTGGAATTCTCCAAATCTGTAATGGTTAGGTTTCTCTTCAGGAAAGCATTAATTTCTGTGTTGTTCTTGAAACGTCTCTTAGTAAAACACAAAAATAAATCTAAAAAAAAAACCCCAAACCTCTTACTCCAAATCAGCATTCTTCAATGTATTCTGATTTCTTACCACGATCTGAGTATTTTTGTGTGAGTCCGTGCTGAAGTGTTCCTTCACTTTCTAAGAAGTTTTGCATCTTTCCTTGAGAAATACCTACAGTGTTTCTCACCTCAGGGCTGGATGACCCACGGCTATTGTGCCTGAAGATAGATCCTGGAACACAGACAGACAGACACAGACACAGACACAGACACAGATTCCAAGTCATGCAGCTGGTCTGTACTTAAGCATCTTCAATAATCCTCGATCATTTCACAATATAAATGTAAAGATTAAGTCCATTTTTTAAAAAGCAATTAATGGAGCTAGGCTTCAAGGTGTAATTTTGCACATTTTTTACTGCAACAGCTACACAGTTTGGAGCCAGTGCTCTCACAAAGTCCAGAAGACAGGGAATTTATGTTCTGGGGTAGTGTGGTTTAACTCCAGGTGACAGCTAAGCACTACTAAGCTACTCACTCACTTTCACCTGAAAAATGGTGTGTTAAGGTAGAGGCAGTTCAGTAGATAAAGCAAAAACCAAGCACACAAGCAAAACAGATAAGGAATTAATTCAGTACTTTGCATCAAGCAGGGAGGTAGCCAGTCATCTCCTGGATAGCAGGGCTTCGTCATCCGCAGTGGTGACTTGTGAAGACAAATGCTTTTGTTGGCTGGGGACAGCTGCCCCAGCTGTGTCTCCACCCAGTCTCTTGTGCACCCCCAGCCTATTACCTGTTCAAGAAGTGCAATCAGCAATAAAAGGCCTTGACTGTGCAAGGACTGCTCAGCAATAACTAATGCTACCTGTATTATCAACACTGTTCTCAGTACAAATCCAAACCATAGCCACATACCACCTACTGTGACAAACTGTGTTTCTATCGCAGAAAAGCTCAATACATTCTTCATTCTTTTTCAGATGTATCCATTGGATTATGGGTTTTGATATAAAATTAGTATTTGTACATTAGTATATAGGTACAAGCTGTTAATATTTATAAGACGAAACCCTTAAAGTAAATCAAGTATAATAAGAAGCAATAACTGAAGCTCTCAATACATTTGGTAAATAAGTGCAGGTGCTCCCAGTACAATATTTGAGTGCACCTTAGTGAAGCTAGCAATTCTGGTTTCTTACCAGAAACTTTCTTCAAATGTCAGGGACAGATACCAAGTATGTCTGTATTTTACTGACTTTATTTATCTTGAGCAGCACTTTACACAGCAGGACAATTACTGTAAGGGGTGAGATGCCACCAGCCTTTTTTCCTGTAATCAGTGGCAATAATTATACAGAAAGGCAAGTATAAAATATGGTTGATATTAGACCCCATCCCTAAAGGTTCACATCCTGAAATCTTTCTGATTTAAAAAGAATGGACACTGTAATTAATTTTGACGGTTGAGCAGCCTTCTTACTGGAATCAGAAAAGAAATTTTTCTGAATTTTACTTAAGTTTTACTTTAACAATTCCCTGTGGTGGTCTTACCCAGTCTAATTGCACAGTTTATAATTTAAAATACATTTGCTGGTTTTGAAGCTTAGCCTTTCTCAATTAACTGAAAGGTCACTTGCCTATGTACTGTGAGTTAGGTTGTGATGCCTACAATCAGTCCCATATGTTGAATGAAAGGCTTAAGTTCCTTAAATTTCTTGTTTGCAATTAAAATTTCCCCTGCCAGGTGTCTGCCACAGTTTGATTTTACAACAAAAAAACCCCCAAACAAACAAACAAACCCCAGTTAAAACAAGAAAGCAGTTTCTTACAGTGGCATGTAACATGTTTTTAAATGAAGTTATTCATATGACTGTTTAAACCGAAACGCCTGAAGAGTGCTTGGCTTTTGAGCAGGAACTGGAAAACTGAAAGGCTGTCTTGGTGTCAGTGGTGTGTCTTTATCCCTCCTGTCATGATTAGTCTAGGTATGATCAAGTTTTGAATTTCAAGTTTTAAACCAGCTACTCTTAGTTAACTCATGCTCCGTGGAGCATATTAACTGAATTCTTAACATACCATCAAGAATTAAGTACAGAAAGTTGCAACACAACCTCACAGTTGCAAAAATACCAAATATACAGGAGTTATGCAGTGCCAGAATTGAGTTGACACATAGAATTAGCACTCTCCTTTTGCTTATGTAACGATCTTTAATTCTACAACACTCTATTTTTTTATTTTGGCAAACTTTAAAGCCCAGAGGAAAAGTAAATCAAATCAGAATAAACAATTCGCTTGTCTTTTCATTCTTCTTGCTGAGGTCAGCATAGTCCTTTTGTATGAGTCCCCTACAACCATTTCTCATGCTCCCACCATATGAACTTTTTACTTGCTTCTCAAATTTCATAAAGAAGTAGACTAGGACTGTCTACCACATGCAACTATGATATCCTCACTAAAGAAGAATGAAAAGTCATAGACCCATCCTAGACTGTAGGAGTCCTGACTAATCTACTGGCCTATTCTATGGTGGAGTGACAGTGTCAGTGGACAAGGGATGTCATCTGCACAGAGTTCTGTAAAGCCTGATACAATCCCCCACAACATTCTTACCTCTAGACTGGAGAGATATGAGTTTGATAGATGGTTTTTTAGATGGATGAGAACTGACTGACCATGTGCAGAGTGACAGTCAGTGCCTCAGTGTCTAAGTGAAAAACAGTAATGAAGGGGATGTGTCTCAAGAGTCCATACTGGGACCATTCCCACCTGATATCTTCATCAGCTACACACACTGGGGGTCGAGTGCACCCTCAGCAAGGCTGCAGATGACCCCAAGCTGAATGGTAGAGTTGATTTGCCAGAGGGAGGGGATGCCATCCAAAGGGTCCTTAATTGACTTGAGGAGAGGGCCCATGCAAACCTGAAGAAGACCAGCAAAGCCCAGTGCAAGGTCCTGAACCTTTGGTGGAACAGCCCCCAGTGTCAATAAAAGCTGGGCGATGAACTGACTGAGACCAGCCCTGTCTTCATTATGCAACTCTTTCCATGATCCATTTAAGCCAGATCTTTTTAGACAGTAGTGTAACTGTAACTGTGTTGTTCTTATGATGCAGCTGAATTCCAAATTAAGGTTTTAGAGTTAATTTCGTCAAAAATGTGGAATATCTTTAGTGTTCCATCAACATTAAACTGCTAGACTCCACAATAAATATAGAAAATACAACCTATCATATTCAATTAAAATATTTTTAAAATCCACAGATCAACACATTTAATGCCAGAAACAAGTAAACCCAATATTGTCTGGCATTTAGATGAGCTTTCAGATAATACTGCATCTATTTTTTTAGAAAAAGTCACAGCACCAAATTTATCAAGACTACAAAAAACTCTTAGCAGGGGGTTAATTCTCTTGTGGAATAAATTCTAATTTATTCATGTCATCATATAAGCTTGTTGCAAGGAAAGAAAGGCTTCAAGAGTTCAACGACTGTACATACCTGTGGATGTTAGAACAGCCCATAATGATGAAATCTACAGAGAAAATAATTCATCCATTTTTATTTACACTGAAAGAAACTTATACTTTTAAAATAAGCTTACTACGTATCTTCCTTCTAAAATATCTAAATATAAATAACTTTCTTCTCTAAAATTACTGTCATCAGAAGTTCTAATAGAAATATTAGGTAGAACCAAGTCTTGCCTGAAGTGCCATCATCCCATATGGCTGAAAACTGAAGAGTCATTCTTTTGACTGTTGGAGTGAATTCTTACTGTATAAATGACATCCGTGTATAGATGATCCATGTATTTGCAGGCTGGAAGAGAAAATGGAACCAAGAGCTGAAGGAGTTTGGGTTGTTACAGACCTGTGTTGCTTCCAACAACTTCATTGATTCCAACTTCTGGAATCTGTTCTTTCTTCCTGAAAGGTGGTGACGGGAACATTGCCACAAAACATGTTTGTTGCTGCCAGCAAAATCAGCTGGAAATTCTGCCTTCTTGCAGAATGGTCAATATTGTACACAGCAGAAGAAATGAAGCCATGCTGCTTGCTTCTGTGAAGTTATTATTTTATTTTAACTCTCTTGTTCCTGTTCCAGACACCATATAAATGTCTTGTGTGGATATATTTGTGCTGCTTTTTCATCTGGGTACAATCCTTAATTCAGAAGTGTAATGAAGAACTCTGCCTCGTGGGTTTCTGTTAAATCAGAACATCATAAGGTTTTAAAGCATGCTGGAAGAGGGGTGTGTTTTGGACTTAAGGTGAGCAAAAGTTTGATGACATGCCAATATTTTGGTTGTTGTTGAGCAGGACTTGCACTAAGACAAAGGACTTTTCAGCTTCTCATGCTGCCCTCCCAGTGAGGAGTCTGGGCGTGCATGAGGACTGGGAGAGGACACAACCAGGACAGCTGACCCTGACTGACCAAAGGGATATTGCCTACCACGTGGCATCATGCTGAACAACAAAACTGAGGGGAGTTGGCTGGGGATGATGGCACTCTGCTCAGGGACTGGTTGGGCATTGGTCAGTGGCTGGTGAGAAGCTGCATTTTGCATCACTTGTTTTGTGTATTCTTTTATCATCATTATTTTTCTTTTGTTTTCTCTGCTATTAAACTGTCTTTATCGCAACCCAAAATTTTTACCCTTTTTTTGATTCTCTTCCCGTCCCACTGGAGGGGAGTGAGTGAACAGCTGGGTGATGTTTAGCTGCCTCTCTGGTTAAACCACAATACTGGTGAACTATTCTGCTCAAATGAATAATGTCATTGAAGCCAGCAAGACTTGGAGGGGGTTAAATTTAGCAAATCACACTTGTCTCTGTAGGACTGGAGCCACAGCTTGTGTAACAGAACGTTTCTAATATTCCCCAGGACCAGCATGGAAAATTGACTTGAACAAATCATTAGATGGCTGCAGAAAAATGACTTAAGGATGTGACCCTCACAGACCTGATTTCCTGTAAGCTGCAGAGGAACAGTAGTGCAAGCACTTAGAATAAAAGCTGTCTGTTTCTCTAGCTTTTGGAAAAAAAGTTTGGGACAATTTTCTTTTGCTTGCATTTTTTATTGGAAGAGGTAGTACAGAAAGACAACTCTTGCCAAAATATCTGCGGGCTTAAACATTTAAAGTAGTTTTTTGGTGTTTTTTATAAGGTCTGGGTACTACAGCAGGATACAGATAGAGAAACAAGGCTTGCAGCTAGATTCATGTAGTCCTATTAACAATTTGAAGACTTATGCAGAAGATACACCAGTGATGTCAATGTCCTTGTAATATTCATAAAGGTGCTGTCTAGGTTCAGCTGCATTCTTGTGTTTGTACCCAGGAGCTATTTTCTCTCTCTTACTGTTATTTTTGCATTTCTAAAACATGAATCATAAAAAGAGCCTTTTGTGGAAGCACATTATTATCCACCAACAGCAGCTCCTTCCATTTGCCACAACATTCCCTCAAACCACCTATTGTTATGAGGGTGCTGCTCTTGGTTAAATGCTATTATACAAAAAACATTAATCATACATGCCTGCAGTAAATTTTAATTACTCTGCTCTCTGCTTTTCTTCTCCTTTCCCCCGTCTTTCCTTCAGTAACTCAGCAGAGAAACTGAAGACCCACTGTTTCTGTGCCCTTCCTGAAGACCAAAGGAAGAACAGAGCAATCCCTCTGTGAGCTCTGACAGCAGTTAAAGGGAAAAAAAGGTGCTTTCAAGTAAGAGAAATGAGAATCCCTCGTTAAAAAAAAAAAAAGTGTTTTGAGAATGGATTGACAGCAGGAGCAATATTTAAAACAGTGTCTTAATTCATTAAAGCACCAAAGCTCACAGGATAGCTGCTGCTGACAGTGGCCACACACTACCCAGTTGTGACTGACTGGTGGGTTCAAAGGTTAGTGCTGAGGATGTGGGGAGAGGGAATGCTGATAAGCTGCACCATCACTAAGCCCCAGTTCTCTAGGCTGAAAGTGGTCTCATTGCTTGTAGTTCCCAACATGTATGTACACTGAGAGTGACCACAGCTTCTGCCCTTTGTGGCCAGGTGAGTGCCCTCCACATGAGTTAACTCTATACTGAGTAGATCTACTGGATCTGATGCTCTAGGGAAGCCCAGGCATTCAGACACTGATGGTGTGACTCACTGTGTTTGAGTCAAGGAGTCAAAATCTGTGAGCTAGTATTGCTTGTCTCCTTTTGTAATAACTTGTCTGATTAATACTACATCTCTGGTTTTTGTTTTTTTGTTTTTTTGTTTTTTTTAATTCAATGATAGAGAGGGTCATTTTTATTCTTTGATTATTAAGTGAGATTCAGATGCCATGGTTTGAGATGTTCACCATGGGCTAGAAGCATCCCAAGCCTTGTCTGTGCATGTCAAGCATGTCTGAGTGTCCCTTTACAGGGTAATATGCTCATCACCCTGGGCTATTGACATGATGTAGGATTTAAACTTTTGTAACACCAGTGAGCACCATCAAATCATTAACTGGAATTACAATATTACTGTTACTGTCCTCTTGCATTCGTAATGCATCCTTAGTTCGTTTCTTGCACACTGAATCACTTTCAGTATGTTGAGCACTGTGACACCTGCCCAGGGGGTCAGAGTGAAATCAGGGATCAGTTCCTTGCAGAGCTTTGCAGTTCCTTGCAGAGTTTCTTGAGGGAAGACAACTCTGTGTGGATTGGACTCAGGACAAAGCTCTCCTTCTCTGAGGTTTGCTTCTTGCTGAATTCTGTGCCCCTGCAGGATCATCTTCAATGCTGAAAGTTTGTTCTAAGTTCATCCTTTGCTTAGAATGTTTATAAAAAATTGGGGCTTTATTATAAGGGGAAAACCTTGGAAGGTTTATGAATACAAGCTTATTGAATTATTTCTTAATTATTATTATTATTTATGAATACAAGCTTATTATCAAGCTTATACATACCTTAATTTTCTTTCTGAAGTCCATTCAGAACTATGATTTTACACCATCCCTCCTGCCAGGTCTGCAAAATTTTCTCCCCGTGTTCCTGCTCAACATTTCAGGGAAGGTGGCTGAGGAGTGATAGACACATCCCAGTCTGAAGAGGATATTTATTCCCGTGTCTTTGTCATGTGCAGATAGTGATTTCAAGCTGGTTGTAGCTCTGATAACAGTTAGGTGCCTCCCTGACTCCATTCTGGAAGGTAAGGAAAGATGCCAATTTTCTGGAGGAAAGGTCTCCCTCAAATTATCAAGGTGGATTTTAAAAGCTTGGCTTTTTTTGAATAAGAAGAAATTATTAGCTGTTTTGGTGCTAAGATATGGTTAGGCAACAGTAGTGCCTAGGAGAGCCAAACTGATAAGATTTTGATTTTTCAAGCATAGAATGAATATTTCTTGCTAAGATACAGAAGAGTTGGCAAAACTGTGGATCAGTTAAGAAAGCAGAAGAAACAGAGTTGCTTTTTTCAAAGGGCAGCCATTCTCACACTCATTTTTTCCACTTTGCAATTAGTGTGAGAACCTGCTGCGCAAAGACTCCATCTCAACTTCCTTCACTTACTCTACTTAGCAGATCTATTCCACTCCTGGCTTACCTGCGTGCATTTCCTCAAGTGTCTGTTCTCCAACCAAAATGTTTTCTGAATCATTGTAGTGCCAAGAAAATGTTTGGCACAGAATCATCACAATGCTGATTATTTCTTCAGATAATCTAGTCTATTAGTACCTTAGGCTGATATTTATACCTAGAAATTGAATAAAACCTGTTTGTATACATGCATATATGTATGTTTGTATATATGTAGTCCCTTCCCTAGATAAGGAGAAAAGTCAGCCAGCCACCACATTCCCCTCTCCAAATTCCCTGGAGGGGAATTCAAACAGTCTTTTAAAAGCAGTGGAAGTCAAGTACCAGAAATCAAAGTGCTGTTCTCGCAAACAGTGGGCTGCAACAAGCAAAATTGTCCTATAAAAATACACCTTGTTTTTTTACAAATATATTGTTCTATAGTATCTATTACAATTAAGTTCTAATATTGCTCAATTTTATAAAAGCATTTTTTGAATATAATTTATTTTATGTTCAACCAAAATTGTTGTGCACCTAAATAACTTAAGTACATCATAAAATTTCAAAGGTGCTGGGGTGGCTAGATGTGATCCTTAACTGTGCCCATATTTAATTAGTGCACTCTCAATACTTCAAATTTCGGTTTACCAAGACACAAAAATCTTAAGCTACTGTCACAAATATCCATTCTGCCTAGAGTGGCTTCAGTCTGAAAAGCATTCAGCCCAACGTGATCCTCCTATAAGTGGGAAAAGTGCATAGAGATTTAATGCGCATAAACTTTCAGCTAGGTGTGAAAAGTCACTGGCATTTCATGCACCACTGTCCAGTCTCTGTGTTCAATGAAATGCTTAACTTTTTCAACAGGACAGGTGACCTTCTCCTAGCTGGCAGCTCCTGAACAGCACTAATTCCTTGCAAGGGGTTTGGCGTGAATGCTCCATCTTAGCTTCGTGTCTTATCAGTTTGTGTGGCAGGCTATGATTATTTAAGGAGGAAGATGTGGTGTTAAGGCATAAGCAAGGAGAAGGGAGATAACCTGTTTGTATGCACACTATTGTTTGATCTGTTGGGATAAATATTGTTGTTGGCACACTGAAGCCCTTGTGAGCTTCATCAGAAAATTAAGTGCTCTGGTGATAAGTTCATATTTCTGTCCAGAGCTGGATGCTCTTAGATAAATGTCTGCTAGGGAAGTACTCAAGAACCTTTGTAGAAGCTCAGATAGCAAGCAGCTCCAGCTAGTGCTGGAGCTAGTCCCACCACCAACCACAAGGGCCAAAAGGACCGTGAAGCCCTGACACAGAGAAATGCTTGTGCAGTGTGTTTTCCCACCTCCCAGCAATGTGAGACTCTTAGGACTTCTGAAGCAGAGATGGCGTCTCTGTTTAACAGTCCCACTCTGACCTGACCTGGCTTAGGAGGCCAGGGATGGAGGTTGTGGCACTGCTGACCCATGGTCTGAAGTGCCCACCTGAGTGAATGTCTGACTGACTGGCCCTTGCTGAACTTTCTGATGTTATTTGCAGTGAATTAATAAGATTCAGGTTGGCCATGTCTACGCAAGCCACAAGCACCATCATACCTCATGTGACGCTGTGCCAGGATCCAGAGACACGTGACTTCGAACAGAAGTTTCTGAAGAAATACAGTTGGAATTGCTGGATTCAATAGCTTGTTAAGTTACAGACCTAATTATGGTCATTTAAGGTCGCTGTTAACCACCTTCTTGCAGGTGCTTTCAGCAGAAGTATCCTGTAATTTGGATGACTCCGTTTGGCACAGATGGAGTTAGCTTTTGTCTTTCTTCTTTTATATTTCTGTTCATCACTACAAATGTACATCATCCAATGTGATACCAGTTCACAGGCAAACACCACCCGAGGATTAGCACAGGGCAGTTCTCTCAGAGCTCCCCCAGCCCAGATGCCCAGGTTAGAGGGACCAGTGGCCTTTCTGAGCACAAACTCAGCCGGAGCACGGCAGGCACTGGCTGGCTGCTGGGCCAGGCTGCCTGGGAACACTCCATCCTCCTTACACCAGAAGGAGGAAGGATCAAGCTGATGCCATGCTGACACAGCACTGCTCTCCTAACTTTTTAATCAGAATGTTAAGAGCTCTTTGCCTTGCTCCACACAATGGAAACAAAGTCTGGAATACCGAAATTTTTGGCAAAATGAAATTATTTTTTCTGAGCCAGGCCTAGGCAAGATTGCACACTGCATTTTCTCCCTAAAAAATATGAAACTTTTCCAAAATTCTCTTCTCTTTCTGCTGTTTTTATTCACCATGGAGTAGGTTCATGAAGAGCTGCTAACACCATCATATTTTCAGTTAATACAATAGTAAAGTGAAACATATCACTGAACTCTCCTCATGACAATTTTACGAGCACAAAAATATCAGAATAACCTGTCCTGGGGCAGTGAAATTTTGGTGCACAATTTGGAATATGATTTACTTACATTTGATTGTATAAGTACAGGCTTGATATATCTAAATCAAATGAAATACATTGATTTTCAGGAGTAAAGATTATCAGTTTTGAATATGGAACATGTGGAGTCATTGTTCTCTAGAAGTCACAGCTTAGTAACTCCAATATATTTACTTATTGTGGGAACTAATTAATAGGGTAATTGTGATGTATTTGTCATGTATCAGTGCCAATTTTTCTGGCCAGTTTAGAAATCAGATCCTTCTATTTTCACTGTAAACCTACATTTGTAATGCTCATGCTGTTAATTTATCGTATCCAAATATAAATAAGGGGAGGAGAATACCTTTACTCTAGTAAGGTTTAGAAAATTAAATACTTTACTATTCATATTTTATTTATAATCTTTGAACAGAATATCAGCAAGAAAAGTGCAGTGTCTTATGATCAAAGATATGTTCTTCTTTTCCAAGGGCTGCCAGCAATCTATTACTTGCTAAAAGCATGTGAATTCCATGTTCATCTTGAAGATACAATATACAATATTTCACATCTACTGCACTCAGATTTCAACAATCAGCTTCTTTCAAAGACACCCTGACAACTCAAATGGTGAATTATTAAGTCAGGATAACAAGGACAACATTCACTTTCTTTGTGCAGCTCCAGCTAGAGTAGGAGACTCTATTAATTATCAGACCAGAAATGGGCTGGGATTTACTTTGTACATTTCTAAGCAATTTAACTGGAAGAGATGGGTTATATATGGCAATAAATGACCTTTCTAAAAGCTTGTTTTTCCACCAACTGCTTGTGTTGAAACCAATTGCAGAAGTCATTCAAAATGAGCTGTTTATTGCTTCCTAAATGCATTTACTGCATGCCAGATGTCCATTTCAAAACATTCTGCTGTGTGCCTTTTAACTGACCCTACAGCAAGATGCAACTGCCCATAGCCATCACCCTGGAAATGCTGCTCATTTAGCAGTGAACTGCCAGCCCAGCAGGCACTGGGGCAGACCCTCTTCAACACCACAGAGATTAGGAGCAGCAAAAGCAGCTTCTTAGAGGAGATGAGTCCCTGTCCCACTCAGAAGGGTGATTGCATCCCAGAGTAAACCAAACTGTCAGTGTTATCTCACGAGCTGGCTGACAATAACAGCGAACACATGGCAGTGCAAATTCCCAGCATGAGATGCTTGCAGGGTCCCTGAAATTGCTTCCTGTCTTGTACTGTAGAGTTACTTTTTAAATGAGCTGTGTTTTGTAGGGTGCCTGTTACCCTGAGTACTTCTATTTTGGCTCTGTAAACACTTTTGCATGTGTTCATCCTCCTGGCCCACAGCAGCCACCAGTGGCAAAACTTAAGTACACTTAGCCTCACTTGGTGCTTGCCTTTACATGTGTGCTCTCTGGGATAGCACAGGGCCATGGAATAGTTTGGAAAAGGTTGGAAAAGAGCCTTAGGATCCTTGAGCCCAACTGTTAATGTAGCACTGTCAAGTCCACCACTGAACCATGTCCCAAAGTGCCACATCTGCATGTCTTCAAAATTTGCAGCACTGTGCTTGGTGGATGTTGGTCAGAGGAGTCACCTGGAAGGGATGAACATGGGGGGCCCAGTTCCCCACTTACATCCGTGGACTCAGCAGAGCACTGATAGTAGGAGCAGGGCAATGTCTCCCTTTAATGTTCCTCAGCAGATTTGTAGGTTTACCACAACTTGGGAATACACTAAAACTTTTCTTAAACTTTGCTTTAAAATGTTCACCTGGTCCTTCAATAAGGTGTGACTTATATATGGAGGTTAGGTGGTCAGTTTGGCTAGTTTCTTCACTATTCAATATTTTTCTCCATTAGCAATTTCAAAAGAAGTTATTTTATTGTTCTCTCTTTCAGGCAGTTATATACTAACTCCCTCTGCTAATATCATCAGGGATTTCTTTTAGTAAGTGTTCGTATTCCCTTAGTGGTACCTGGAAAGTGAGGCTTGGATAAAAATGAAAAATACGTGAAAATAAAATAAATTTTCAATCTAAATTAAGATTAAAAGAAAAAAAAAAGGGAGGGGGAAATGTTTTCACAGTACAATAGCAAGGAAATTAAATTCATAATAATCTAAAGTTATTTTGAGTAAATTGGACAAATAGAGCAACCAGGAAGAGAAACGAAATACATAGCTAATTTCAGTCCCATGTCCAAATGAGTATTTTTTTTCTATAACTGAATGGTAGTACAGAAGAAACCAATGTGAAATTGTGAAATTGAATGTCTTTATCAAATGAGAGGAATTATAGCAAATGTGGAAAGTAAAGAAAACCTAAAGTATTTTTTTATAAGCCTGAAAAGCCTTGAGACTCAATCCATTATGAAAACAGTTTTGGTTTTGATGAGCAGGATTTTTCAACAAATCTTTAAGTCCTGCTCCAACTAGATTTGTTTAATTTCAGATCAGTCATACTGCAAAGCAAGGAAGTAATCTCCTACTTGTTTAGGAGCACAGAGCTCATATTCGGCATAGCAAGGCCACAGAGACCAGCTCCTCAAGCCCATTAGGTATTTATTGTATCATTTTTCCACATTTCAAAATATTATTATATTCTTTGCCATACCTTCCTTGCTTCTGACAAAAAAAAAACCCTACAAGAAGTTGAAATAAAGCACATGAAAGTAATTAACTCCCTCTGAATTTCTCTTGTTTTTTCTTCAATGTAAATTCAGTTAAATCCTGAATTTGAAATTAATCCTGGGGTAATTACAAATACTTTGGCTTTAATGCAGTTTCATTTGTAGTTGTATAGAATGAAGAAGAATGATTAAAGCAATCATAAAAGACACACGCAGGAAGTTATTGCTATAGTATTGATTTTTCCATGAACATTAGCTATATGTCAGAGGTGGATTTTTATTTACTTAGAAATAAAAATGCCATATTTATCTGTATAAATTATATCTTAATTGATGATAGCACATGGAGTTTATTTTTGCAATGATAAAAACCAGTTTAAGTGAAATATTCAGAGTAAGTTTGCAACTGAATTACATAATTTTAACTTCTAAATTCTGTTACTCTCAGTAAATGTAGAAGAACACAATTCTTTTGGTAAATTAGCAGTGTTGGAAAGAAAGCAGTTACACCCACGGTGGCAAATCAGGTTTTCCAGACTGCTAAAAGGAACTAAAATTGTCAATCACTCAAATCAGGCTGCAAGGGCTTAACATTGTGCTGGCATGCAAATAAGAGGAGCCGTCTGCAAGAGTAGATCTGTTCTGCAAGATTAATGAAAGTACAGGAAATTGTTTGGAACTATCATTAAAGTACAAGCCCTGGAAATTATATCAAAGGAACAGGGAGAAAAGCACATGGAGAAAAAGCAATTATTCCATGTGATTCACTTTGGTTTTACTGTGGTGTGTGAGAGGAGAAGAAGGATATACTATGATAAGGTGACTGGGAAAGATCTCATGTAAAAGTGAAAATGCAACTGGAAATGTCCTTCTAAATAATTGCTATCAGTAAACACCTTGACAGTCTGATGAAGCCTCAAAAATCTGTTTCCAGATGCACCTTTGAGACACCCAAAATCCAATTCTATGGCAGGCAGTGCTTGTACTTACCTTCATACTGAAGATTTTACAGAGTGACTAGTTTTAAAAATAAGTGGGAAAAAAACCCTTTTCAGCTCAGAGCTAGTCTGTAGCCTCTTTGCATACTTGAACTGCTGATGTTCCAGTTGAGACTGGAGGGTTTTATCACTTGATTGTCATTTTGGACTCATTCAGTGTAACCTATTCTGAGGTCTGATCATCACTTCAACTGTACACAGTTCTCCCATTTTCAGGCCAGACCTAGAGTTTGAAATCCTATGGAGCCTGACAGCAATTACCCAAGAACCTCTGGCATATCCATCATCTGGATGACTCCTCATGCTGGGAGCAATAGCAATTACAGCCAGAGAAGCAACAATCTCCTTAAAGCAACGTTTTAAGGAGAAACATATAGAAAAAATAAAAAAGTGTTAAAATAATAAAAATCTAACTTGTCAGCTAACTATGTTCCAGGGAGATGCTGGTAACACTGAGGTTTTAAAGACCCTTGAAATCTCAGCTGGCCTATTCTGTTCTTCCAACTCATGAATCCGTCCTCACTTCCAGCATCTGTGTTTGAGGCTTCTAAGGGTCACTTTCTTTTTATCATGTTCTTCTTTGCCAAGACAAAGTCACAGCTTTATTACCCTGACTACTTCTAGCCCCCAACTTTAGCAATTAGGCCAGTAACCCATTGGAAATTGGAGGTAAAAGATTTACAGAAGGTGTTTTTTGTAGTGTTTTTCTCTTGAGCATTTCTGCGGGAAATAATTTTCTTCCCTTTTGTTTTGGCAACAGTCCCCACAGTCCAATAGATGCTAATTTTACTTCAGAAGCACAGTCATGTAAAGTGGGATTTCCCTCACCTAATTTTAGCTGCTTACAAGTTAATTGTCTAATTTAGTCAAACAGAGCTTCCTTCTATTATGGATAGAAAGAAGTAGGTGTTATTGGAGGATAACATGTTCCTTACCTTTAGAATTTACCTAAGAATTGGACAGCTTAACTTTTAAGTACCTAAAGTGGTTGAGACCCATCCCACCTGAAGTATTGATTAATTCTGTTCCTTTTTAATAGTCTTTTGCTTACTATTTACACATGTCATACTTTTAGACATTTGAGGAATAAAAAAGCAACAAAATGCAACTCATATTTGAGAGGAAGCCTTACAGACCTGCTGGTAACTTAACTGGTTTTTAATCATTAACCTCTTTTTTTAATGTTGTTGTTGGTGGTGTCCTTCAGATTGACATTTGTGGCTTGTGAGATCTATTGGTCTCAGTCCTGCTAGGTGCCAGGCACTTGCAGCTTGTAGGACATGGGGAATGGCTTTAAACTGAAAGAAGGTACTTTTGGATTAAATATTAGGAAGAAATTCTTTACTGTGAGGGTGGTGAGATGCTTGTACAGGTTGCCCAGACAAGCTGTTGATGCTCCATCCCTGGAAGTGTTCAAGACCAGGCTGGATGGGGCTCTGAGCAACCTGGTCTAACAGGAGGTGTCCCTGCCCATAGCAGGGGGGCTGAAATTGATCTTTAAGGTCCCTTCAAACTGCAATCACTCTATGATTGATTCTATGATTCTATGATTCTATGATTTATTCAGCTGCATTTTACAGCGTGCAAGGCACATGCTGTCATTGGTTGCAAATGCTTTGTAAACCAGATGATTGATTTAATGATGCTTTATCAACTCTGATTTGTAGACCCCTCAACCATTCAGGCAACTCTTTTATTAAAGACATTCCCCAGGTTCTTAGTCTGGAAGTTATCTATCTTCTGACACCAGCTGGTGTTTTTCAGATTTCTTCTTCAGATAGCAGGTCAGCAGGCTGTCACCCTGTTCTTTTGTTGTAAATTTGGAAAACTGGCAAATGCCGACAGCTGCATTTGGCCCTCAGGGTTATGATGTATTTTGAGAAGCTGAAACTGCAGAAACCAAGAGGAAACCCCCCAAAGAGAGTGTGTAATGCTCCTGTGTATAACTTGAATCCACTCCAGAAGCTTCATCACTTCATCATGAGCCTAAGATCTCACCTAAAGAAATAGGATTGACTGGATTTATCTTCTGGTTTTTTTTTCTGTTTCACCTACTTAAAAAGGATAAGCATGCCTGTGGATGTATTAGAATAATCCAGTAAGTGGAAATGCCAAAAAAGACCTGTCACATTACTGCTACTGAAGTACGAGGAGGTGCAAGCTGGAATTTTACCTCCATATTCTAATTTCCCTGGAATCCAAATATGTTTCAAAATGCTTAATTAGATGTCATCAATTGAAAAGAAACTCTTACCAATTGCTGGAGTTGGTGGTTGAATACACAAGCTGTGGAGGTGACTGGTTAGATGTGTCAGGAGGAGGAATTTCCAGTATTGCTGTCAATGCTCTAGCATTTCTTTCGGGGTTTTGGTTTTTATTTTTTTTAACTCAGAGACCTTTAGTCTACTTTTTCTTTACTTCAAATTAAATGTCCAAAGTGACAGGTCCTGCAGGTTTTCTGTCTTTAATCCTCTACAGGTCTGTGTATTCTCATCTATGCATGTGAGATGAGGATGTACAGGTATAGGAAGCCCAGAGCAGCTATTGCAAATCCTAGGGCAAAATTCTTCATGACATTGTGAATAATTTAATTTCTTCTTTTCAGTATAATCAAGAAGTTATAGTGGTAATCTGGGAACCCAACAAATCTTTTGAACATTTATCTGCTGAGGCTGCAGATCCTCATATCTGTCCACAAATTGCTTTGATTGTGGGACTATTTATGAGGGAAAGGTCTGGTTTCTGCTGCAAACTACCTGAGCATGTTTCCTTAAAGGAGCAGAAGTTATGCAAGTGGTGCTGCTCCAAGGGAGATTGCTGTTAGCTCCCTATGACCCCCTGTACTTTGGCAGAAACTCACATGAGTTGGTTGAAGAAGTAAAAAGGAACAATGGAAAAATAAGCACACACTCTAAGAATCAGGGGACTGAAACAGAGAAATGTAACTTTTCTGGTAAAGCAAGCACAAACAGCTGAAGATTTATTGATTGTAACCCATATTGCAATGGTCCCTGAGCTAACACTTTAATAAAACCAGGGAAAATGACAACCAAAAGGAGCCCCAGAAATCATAAATTTCAGTGTATGTGCAGAATGGTGCGGAGAAAAGAATCAGCAAAAAACAATCAACTCCATCTCAATTTGGAAGCACAGAAAGTGTCATTTGGGAAGGACCGAGGTGCAGAAAACCTTGGAGTGTTCAGTCTTGCCTATTTCAGATGGCAGCCAGCACCAGATGCTTCAGAAAAACATGTAGGAAATTCCACAGCGGTCACATGGGGGATAATCTCTCCCCATCTACTTGCCAGGAAGATCTCATGCTAATCTTTAAAATTTAAGATATACTTACAGCTTGAAACATCAGGTTTTATATTACTCCCAGCATTCCATTTAAATGTTAACCAGTATAACTGGATAGTCAAATTCTTTTTGAAACCTTCTAAACCAATTTTTTCTTGGAATTTCTTTGCAATGCAATATACGACTACTTAGTTTTAAGGAATACTCCAGATTTGTTACTCTTATTTTTGCAGTGATCTGAGCTAACCAAGTTTTGTCCAAGCAACCATTTCTCAGTGTTCAAAATACCAGTACAAGAATTATAAAAAGAAAGCACTCCCCTCATGTCTCAGGTTGCATCCTACACATCTTTTTCTTGCCTTCCCTCAGTATCCAAAAAGAGAGTATTGATTTCAGGGATGTGGCTAAGTCTGTGCCTGGGGTAGGCTTTCTGTGTAGGATCCAGTTTGCCTAACTTGCTCCAGGTTTTTGAAGATGTAGGATACACTTATGCTAGTTAATTAAAAAGTCTGGGACAGGAAGTACTGGCACTTAAAGATTTATATAGTTTCAGTGGTGGAATGATCCTAGAAATATTTTTCTCTGAAAAGTAACACTTTTCAAACAGATCCCTTGAAGAATTTGCATGATGGCACAAGCCAGGTGGGATAAAAAAATTGCTATTGGTGTTTTACAGGAAGCTACCCAGTTTTGGAGGGTAAGAGAGCTGACTGCTGCGTGCACACAGGCTGTGCTCTGTCATTCAGCTTCAGTGACAGAAAGTTGTCCCAGACAAACCTAGTAAACAGTAGGTATGTGGCCTTGAGAACCCATCTTCCACAGGCAAGTACATCCTATATAACCAGTAAAGGCAAGTGCCCTTGAACTCCCTCCTGAGAGGCTGTCTTGTCTAAATCGGGCAGCAGATTTTTCTCTTGGGGATGTCTACTGATCAGACACAGATCTACATCTGATTTAGTCCTGGTGCTTTGTTAGCACCTGAAGCTACAGTGCAAGTCTAATTAGGCAGTGTGGATCCTATGCTTTATTGACTAAATCCAACAACCTGGGTATCAGAAAATCTACAGCCATATTTTCCTTTAATTTTCAGTGACTTTGTATTGAAAAGGATAGGGAAAAGGTAAAAATTAAATCTGAATTTTCAAGCTTTTATCTAAGTAAAAATGGAAGTGTGCTTTTTAAAATTATTTTCTTCTTTTAGAAAGAACCAACACCAGTGGGTTTGTGTTGTGGTTGTACCTAAAGGTGTCAGTCAGAATTCAGGTGCCTCTGAGCAAACATGTACAATAAAAGAGCCCCTGTCCCATGGAGTTTAACCTGGAAATGAACCAAGTCATAAAAGAGGGAAGAATAAAACAAAGGTCTGGAAAGTATAGCAATGTGCTTTAGATCAAGAAACTGACCAAAATGTGCTTAAAATTAAGAGATTTAGAGCAACGGAAGAATTTGATTAATCAGACTGCCAGAACTAACTGCCAGGTAAAATACATTGCTGGTAAACGTATAGGTGCTGATAAAACACATCCTTCACTTCAGCAGCAGAAAAGGAAAGGCAGAGGAAGCTCTGGAGGAGCACTGGCTGAGGTGAGCTCTTAGATACTTGCTCAGGCACTGCCGATGGCATATCATGGGATGTGAGTCAGCACAGCCAATGAGCAACAACAGTTTAATTAATATTTCGGATGACACACGTTCATATTCATGTTAATCTTACATACTTTGTAGGGGGAAACAAAAGCTACAGTATATTTAATGGTTTCTTGCCACTGTTGCAGATCACCACTACCATGTATGCCATGCATATGATGGTTGGGCCACTACATGAAATCCCACCCAGCTTCCATCTCCACCTTTGGCATCACCTTTTTTCAGTTTCTTAGCTTTGCTTTTTTTACACTTTATCTACAGATCTATTAGGATTTTGAAGACTGTGTTCCTCTTTTTCCTGAACTTTGATGGCTGTTTTCAGCTGAGATTTTACTTTGGTTGTCTTTTGTACTCTGAGATTTTCATGAATGGGTAACCATCTGGCAAATTTTGTAATTAATTAATTAATATTTTTAAAAAAATAAACAGTGGTGTATCTGAAATTGAAAAGTAACAGATTTTGGAGTGCATTTTTTTTCTCTTTTGAGAAGCAGAATTTATAGTGTCTTATTCTTGGACAAACTGTGAAGATTCTGCAATGGTACTGAAATAAGGAGTCAATTAATCAAGCACTGCTAATAGGTACTTAAAAATGCTTAAGAAAGGAGATCACAGGCTTACCCCTAAAGCAGAAGAAAATTTGTTTTGCTTAGCAGTTAATGCAGAGAGCACCCTTATTTGAAAAAACTAAGTAGTTGTCTGATTCTGAAAAAACTTACATTATACCCTCTTAGTCCCTTTCACACATGGACTTCATGACTGCAATGAACAATAAAGTTAGCTATCAAAATTTTCACTGTACCTGTGATTGATGCTGATCATAAATCCACTAACTAACTATAATATCTATAAACTTCTTGCTTTTCTTGCTCCCTGGCCACTGCACTCTCATTACACAATCAGCAACCAACAAATGGAAATACTTCAAGGTGTAGGATTTGGAGATTCAGGTCTCCTTCCATTTTAGCAATCTCACTGCTCATCTGTGTAGCTGGGTTGGGGTTTGTTTGTCTTCTTTTCTGCAGCTGTGAATTTTCCATTCCAGGCTCAGCAGCTCAGCTTCTGGATGAGAGATGGTGGGTGCTCAGGCCTAGATTTGCACACATTTTATGGTTAGGAAAATATCCTGTAACAAGGGATGTTATACGTGTATATATAAATACACTCTTAACTGTTACCAAATGTTGGCTACATGTAAAAAAAGAAGGTCACAATGAGAGCCACAAATTATGTTAATTGCCTGAAAAACATCAGCGTATGTTGTATGGATTCCAGCTTATTATTTGAAAAACATGAAACACCTGTAAATGTGTGGTTATGATAATTACCTAAGATGTACATCAAGTCATGGAAAGTTTCTGCAAAAACTGCAACACTCATTGGCTTCAAGAATGCTTCCCATAAGAATAATTTTGAATCTTGACTTCAGAAACATCAGTATCAACATCTGTATATCTTTAACAGAGTGAATGTCCTGAAGCTATTAATGAGATACGATTGCTGAATACCGGAATTGGGATGGAAAGAAAGTGAGAGAAAAGGAAAGTAAAACTGAAAAAAGACTTGGAGCAGTGAACTTCTGTCCCTCAAGTCACCCTACAGTATCTCAGAAAACTTGAGTGAATTAAACTATACACTGATTGACTGTAAATAAAATAAAATTCTGCTTGTCTAAGAAAACCCCAACATCAATAATTTGAAGTGAAAATTTGTTTTAACCAATACACAAAAATATATAAAAACAATAAAAAAATCATATAATAATAAATTATTAGCATTTACTCATTTAGAGTGCTTTTCTTCAAGGGAAGCATGGTATTCCTGAATATATGTAGAGGTATACATGTCAGACAAAATTGATTGCAAAACCATTGCAGGGAAAAGCTGTGTCTGAAACCGGGCACAGTGGGCTGCATTGCCTGGTTAGAGTTCTCATGGCTGCGCTCCTGCAGATTGGCGAGGGTAAAGCTGAACGGCCAAGGAGCTGAGCCACAGCCCTGCACGGGTTGGTGGCTGGAGAAATTGGAAATGTCCTTTCTCAGCTGTCAGCTGGCAGTTTCCTACACGGAGAGAAAGAATTTAGGGGTCTGCTAGATGGGCTTCTGAAAATTTCTCTGCAGTGGTTTATATCTCTACATAAGTGTTTTGCATCTTGCCAGAAGTTACCACCCTGTCACAATGGTAACATAGGAGGATTTGAGTTCACGTTTAACAAGTCCTGTTTGTATTCTGTGTCTTTGTCCAGACTGGCTTTTGCCATGCAATGTAAGTTAACATATTAGCTTGGAAATCATTTTGGCTAGTGCTGCTACTCCTCAAAAGCCTGACATCAGTTCTGACACACAGGTGGAAAGAGCAGAAACACCTAAAACAAGTCCTCGAAGATCATTTTCAGTTTGTTTCAAGGTAGTTTGCCTTCCTCTAAGCAATCTTCAGCCCTGGCAAGCATCAAGTGGACAGCTTCAGACCGCTTACTGAAGTTGATGTGACAGCCTTGCTTGTAGTGCAATTGTCCTATTTCCTTATTGCTCGTTTAGACACTGCAGAAGAATGCTGCTTACCCACTGATAACAGATTGCCCTAATTCATGAAGGCAAAAGTTACAGAAGTAGGCAAAAGTCTTGAAAATTAATGAATGCACTAGAGGTCAATTTTTAAGCATTTTGAATGCATCACTCAAAAGATGGTGACATTGATTTTTACTATGTATATTCCATTAGGAGTAATTGGGTCAGGAAGACATTTATGCATTTAATATACTTGTATGACTTTCAGTGATGAAACCGGGAGTTCGGCTCAGATTTGAGTGTTATTGGAAGTGTCTCTCCACCAGGTCAGCTTCTAAGAACAGTGGAATAAATGTGACTTAATTCTTTGCAGTAAGTCTCACATCTTTTATTGGCTCTAAAATTCTAATGATATCCAGGAAATGCAGACTTGAGAAAAACTGCTGTGATGTAACAAAAGCTTTGTCTATAAAAGTTATGGAGCACATATGCATTGGTGTTCCAAAAGTTTTCTCATTGTCACAAATATTCAGAAAATATTTATATTCTCTAAGTAGATTTTAATGGACCTTTGAAATTCATTAGGGTGTTTTAGTCACCCTGCCAAATTAAAATTAATGTCTTCTGCCTAAGAAACCAAATCCTGGTTGTGGATCATATTGCCGTAGGAGTGTGGTGGGTCTTTCAGCTATGTAAACCATCTGTGCCCTGAGTTCAGCGATACAAGAGACCATTGACCAGGTGCACAAAGGAGTGAGACATATTGCTTGACCATGGGAGCCTTGGTTTCCAATTTCCAGAATGATGTTGTGTCAAAAATACCAGCTACAAAAGGTGAAAAGTGGGGGGCTTTCAAGGGGAGGTGGGAACTGGTGAAAGGAATTCTCTGTATTTTCCCAGACAGTCCTATGGTAACCATGGTATTATCTTCCTGAAGTTATCCCTGAGAGTCGAGACCCTGACAAAGTTCTCATACATCCGGGCTTTGCCCTCGAGCAGGATAAAATGTTTTCAAATGTAATAAACTGAGAAAAAAAGTAGTTGCAGAGCAAGTAGCAGCTGCCCATCAACATCTAGCAACCAAATCTTCAAAATCTTCTATTTTTGTAAACATTTTTAAGAAAAACGAGAAGAAAGTTTTGAAGATATTGTAATGTTTTGTATAAATGCTTTCAAGAAAAAGAGCTCTCCTTTCAGTAAGTTACTTTTTTTCAGTTTTTAACAAATATTGAAAAGTGTTTGCATTGTGAAACTGAAGAGTTTTAAAAAGAGAATCACAGAATCATAGAATTATTTAGGTTGGAAAAGACCTCTAAGATCACTAAGTCCAACTGTAAACTCAGCACTGCCAAGCACCAATAAACCATGTCCCCAAGTGTCACATCTACAAGTTTAAATACCTCCAGGGATGGTGACTCAACCACTTTCCTGGGCAGCCTGTTCCAAAAATCCCTCCACTGAAGATTTTTTTTCCCTAATATCCAATCTAAACTCTTCCTGGAAGACTTGAGGCCATTTCTTCTTATCCTAACTTGAGGGCTATTCCTCTCATCCCAAAGTACTTTGTGTCTACTTTCAACCAGCCCCATTCAGCAACAGTCTCACATTTCCCTTGTTCCTCATTTTATTACTAATAGAGTGATAGAAGCTTTTGATGCCCTCAGTATCCCTTACAAGCCTTATCTTCAGCTGGTATTTTATTGTTCTGACACCATTCCCACACAACCCTGAAATGTTTCTAAATTCCTCCTTTGTAGTCCATGTTTGCTGCATTTTTGCACTGAAGTGTAGTCATGAGTTCCCTGTCAACAAAGCTCTTATTCTGCCAGGTCTACTTGACATTCTGAGTATTTTGATAAACATTTTCGCTGATGGAGGAGGTTTCTATTCTGTCACTCCACTCTGACTGGAGAGATGGCTGGACCTAACTTCACCATTGCAAAATAATCTCATGTAGCTAAGTAAGTCACAGCAAAAGAGAATATTTGCCTATCAGTACTTTAAATAATTCGCTAATGAAACAGTTATTCCATCTGAAGAATTTTTTTAACTTAGTCAGTTAATATATCTATAAAACCACTGCTACTAATACTACTATGTTATCAAATAACTAAAATTCTGTTTTAGTTACTTGGGTCTAAGTCTGGACAATCCTAGGTAAAAATGTTCTCTTTAACACAGGAAGCCTTCATGAAAGTACTGTTGCTTGTTCCCAAGCATGAGCAGGAATGTGTATTTTGATTGCTTCTGCTTCTCTTCCAAGTAAAGTAGATAATAGAATGTGTTGGCCCAAAACTTATCTCTGCACACACAACTTGTTAATACTTGCTTCAGCTATTCCATCTAGTGGAATTTTACGTCTATTGTCTTCTCTCAACTGAAATGTCATTAACCCAGTCAGGATCACTTGTTGTTCATGTGCCAGTTCTTCAAGGTGGGATTTCTCTGGTGTAATCCCATACAGCCTGCTCAATCTGCATGAGCTGTCCCACAACTCCTAAAATGACTCCTCCCAAATTTTCTCTCTGTAAGGGAAAAAATTTGAAAAATTTGGAAGTATGTATCTGTTATTTTGATATTCCTCTTCATCTGTCAGATTCAGTAACTTTTATCCTCACATGTGAAACCCTATTCAGGTGACAGCTGCATGGCAGTAGAGGTGATTACAGCCAGATTGCCTTCCTATTAGTGACTCTTATCCTTCTGCAGAACTTAAATGTGCCAGCCTTCCAAATCTTTCTTATCCTTGTGCCAAAACTCCTCTGCATTAATAGGTATTCACTTCCAAAAATAATGTCAAAGAAAGGGTAAAAATAGAAAATAAATTATCTAGTGTCATTTTAGATAGACTATTAGGAAAAGTTTCTTAACAGAAAGTCTTGTCAAGCATGGAACAGGCTGCCCAGGGAGTGGTAGAGTCACCATCCCTGGAGGTATGTAACAGACATGTAGATGTGGCACTTAGGGACATGGTTTAGTGGTGGACTTGGCAGTGTTGGGTTAGTGGTTAAACATGATACTCTTGAAGATATTTTTCAACCAAAATAATTCTACAATTCTACAATTTTAATATTTCTGGGCCAGCATCTGATCTGGAATCCACAAGAGCAGAATCCACTTAGACCTGTCCTTTCATAGTCTCAGTCTCCTCAGTATTTCATCTCTTCTTCTGTTATCCGTCTTCCTTCCTCTCATTTCAATGCTTTTGTTCACATTTCACCCATGTTTTGGACCATTTTCCCATCTTGTTGTCAATCATCCACTCTCTTTTTGCCTTTCTTGGGAGAGTCAGCTGTGGTTTTAGTTCAGTGAACACAAACAGCTTCTCTCAATAACAAAACCCTGGGCTTGTGGTCTGCTCCTCAGGGCAGAGCCCACAGCCACTCTGAGACATCAGTGCTACAAACATCTGAAGATTTTGGTAATAATAAATTCCCAATATTGAACAATTATTATTTAGAAGTAGTCTAGTGGTTTTTTTGTTTTTCTGGAAATGTGCTAACTTAATATTACTGTTAGCATGCAGAAGACAACTTGTTTATTGCTAATTAGAGCAGATGCTTAACCCGAACAACACCTTTCAAGGGAATATCCAGAGGCTGAATTTACCAGGCACCTTTATAAGTATTAAGGACCTACATTTACCACTGAGCAGTAGTAAATTATTTCAGAAATGCTCTAGGTGAGGGAAAATAGCTAGTGGAAGTAGAATGTTAATTAGAGTCAGGAAGACCAGGGCCAGATGTTTCATGGCAGGGAACCATGCTGTCTACGTGGTAAGGTATGGGAGCAATGCACTGTGAATCTGGTTTTGTAAATGATGGATCCTGAGGCTTGCAGAGGTGTTCTACTCTCCCAACAATTCTGTCAAATCTATTGTGTTTAGCTTTGCAGTTTACCAAGTGTTTTGGCTGTCATTCAGGGGGAGTGGGGAGGTTGCATAAGCATTTCTTCTTCTTTTAGCCATTTCTTGGGGTTCTGACATTGAACCTAAAACTTGTGCTGGTTTTGGCTGGGGTAGAGATAAATTTTTTACCAGTGGCTGGAACTGTGTATGTATGGGGTTTGGTTTTTTTATTTGTGCTGAATACAGAGAGCTGAGAGTTGATTATACAGAGATGTTTTTGTTATTGCTGAACAGGGCTTACACAGGAGCCAAGGCCTTTCCTGTTTTCTGTACTGCCATCCTGGCAAGGAATTTGGGGGTGCGTGGGGTGTTGGGAGTAGATGCAGGCAGGACAGGTGACCCAAGATGACCAAAGGGATGTTCCAGACCACATAACATCATGCTAAGTATATAAACTGGGGGAAAGAAGGAAGAAAGGGTGTGTGTGTATTTTTAGAGTGATGGCATTTGTCTCCCCAAGTCACTATTACATGTGATGCGACCCTGCTCTTCTGGAGATGGCTGAACACCTGCCTGTCCATGGGAAGCAGTGAATTAATTCCTTGTTTTGTTTTGCTTGTGTGAGTGGCTTTTGCTTTCCCTATTAAACTGTCTTTGTCTCAATCCATGAACTTTCCAGCTGTTACCTTCCAATTCTCTCCCTGATCCCATTGGTGGGAGTGAGTGCGTGGCTACGTGGGCCTTGGCTGATGGCTGGGGCTAAACCATGGCACCTGTACAATATTATATTATTGGAAGAGCAGCTGGTATTAATAGTCAGGAACATGACTACTAATGCCAAGGCCTAACCTTCACTTTTTCTCCATCTACAGAGTAATAGTGATCCTCATAATTAGGAAGGTCTTTTTGCAGTCAAAGAATTTCTGTTCCAGTGTTGTCCTATAACACTCTTATACCTCACTCTTTGACCTGAGTGCAAACTTTCTTACATCCGCTCTCTTTGTCAGCAAGGATCATAATTCAGAAGACAGAATGCACAATAACCCTGCAAACAGCTCTCCTCTTCAGTGCTCTTTCACAAAAGAGAAGAATCTGTTTCCAAAAACAAGGCTCGGTGTCTTGAGTTACATGTGCATGTGTAATTTTTTGCTCCATTGCCTCTAATGTGCACTTACAAGGTATTATTTTTGAGCACAGCTATAACTGATTGGAACACAAACCACTGGGTTTATCACCTCTTGGACTTGGATTTGTGTCTTATCCTTAGACAAATGCATATGGAAAGCTTTGCTCACTGCATTGCATATTGCAGCTTGCTCCCTAAATGTACAATACATAATTCAGCAGAGTCTGGTGTAGTTGTCAGCTTTTCCTCAGAAAGAAACCAGCTGTTTAAAAGGCTGAAGGAATAAAACATTTTTGGAAGAGCTTCCCCTCATGGATTTCTACAGCTCCTCTCAGCTCACATTACTAAGGCAGATACAATAACAAATTTACAGAAAAGAGTTGAAATCTGGACTTTAAGCCAAATGAGGGTTTCTGCCTCCAGTGATTTTCCTCACTCTCTGATTTATGGTTATGCGTGTGAAATGGAGTGAAAGAGAGTAGCTTAGTGTTTCTCATGTTAATTTACACTTTCTGTGTCTGGAGCTCTCAAGGACCTTTGTGTGATGATGAGTGAATCCCCAAGACACAGACCTATAAAAGTCATTTCACACACCCTTAACATGAAAACCTAGGAGGTACATTTAGGGTATACCTTCATTATCATACCAGGAGGGAATCCCTGGTCCCCAGTGCAGTCAGAGCATTTCATATGTGTACTGCTCAATGACTTTACCTTCTGTAAGGGACTGCCTTTCTTCATGTGGGGTATTCATGTCACAAGTCTTTGTTTGATGGCTATAGCACAGCCCTTTTTTTGTCTCTCTATACATAAGCCTTCACAGCTCTTGTGATTCCCGTATTTGTGTCCTACCACAGTTTGCGTTGGTGGAGTGTCCCGTGTGTTCATTCCATGCTGGCACATTCTGTATTAGGGCACTTCTTGTCACACATGCTGAAAGGCTTTCTTTAAGTGCTCTTCAGTGCTAAAGTAAAATTATTGCACACCGCTAAGAAAGCATAGCCAGAGGCACATTCCTTGAACCCTCATGGCCATCAAAACGGCTGCTAAACACAATGTAGACAAATATGATACATAAATATGAAAATGTCCTTCTGAAATCTTCCTCACAAAGGCTAAAATATAGATAAACTTCCTTACTCTCCTACTCTTCTTCCATGTAAAATACAGAAATATGAATTATGTTTCTCCTGTGTCCTCCTCTCATATTTCCCTACTATAAAATACCACACAAATAAATTGTAAATTAGTTCTCCCAATTCTCACAGCTATTAAAAAAATAAATACATGAATTCACATCTCTCTTCCCACACCCACCTGTGCAATAAACAATGATATCTCTTTAAAGCATCCATTATTCTTGTGACACTTATTTATAAGTCTTTCTCATCTATAATACCTGTGGTGTTACAAGCACACAAATGAAAAGCTTTTCTAAGGCCAAACAGTTAAATTTCTTATGTGAATAGTCAGAATCTTCCAGCAATTGTTACCCTCCCCATACTTTAGTTACCTAGATAAGAGACACTGAGACAGTCTATATCCTCCAAACTGTCAGTGAGAAAGAAAAATATCCAAGGTCCCCAATTTCTGATGAGCATATAGAGGACCAGTTTAGCATCAAAAAGATATATATTTAAAAATATGTATATAAGAGATAATTTAGGTGAGAAGCCATTCTGATGTAGAAATATATATGTGATCAGACTGACCCTAATTTAAAGAAAGACCTTCTCCTGCTCATCAGTGTGCTGAAGAGGCAACTTGTTGACAGAAAAGAACATAAAAAAGAGGTACATATACTTCTACCTTCTCTATTCAAGGCTGCATTATGGCAAAATTGATCTTTGGGATAAAGAGATAGTATCTTATTTGAGGGGTAGCAGTGGATCAAGAGAACTTTTGGAAGAGTAAGGACTGGGGAAAGATGGACTCATCATAAGAAATGTTGTTGTCCCCTTCTGTAACTTCCTGGTCAAGATGCAGAAAAAACTAACAGGAAAGGAAGATCATAGACTACCAACACCAAATGCCAGTCTATTCCCTTCTGCTTCTTTCGAAACGGGGTAGTGACATGCATCCTCTCTGCACAGCTTGTGTTCTGGCACCTGAGATGTGTGTCAATGAGCTTGTGTGATCGTGTATCTTGTGGAGCACATCCTCCAGAAGAATTTGCCTAGATGATTGTGGCCATGCTGCTGGGTAGCAAACAGCAGTGTCAGAAAATGGCAGCCAGGGTCAGGATCTCACCTTCAGATGTACCTGTAAAATTACCAAGAGAATCAGCACCTAGACACACGCAGGATGTTGCACTGTTGTCCATAACCTGCCTCCCAGGAGTTTCTTTCCTGCCATCAGCAACAAGACTGTAACTTTACTTATGGCTGCCTGAATTAGATGTTTACTTGGCAATCCCATGAGAATCCTCCCAGGCAACACAGGCAGGAAAGACTGTGATACAACCTAGGCACTAAATGAGCTGTTTTCCAGCATCATGGTTTTCATGTACCTGAGGGCAGAACTTCATGGTGAGTCATAAGTCAGAAAACTAAGAAACCTACAGGCTTAAGATTAGACAACAAAGTTGGAGGACAGTAGTGCTGCCAATCTACCTTGTGACTGTCAAGCTCCTACACAGAAAGGTATAAAGGACTATGGGTGTGGCTGCATAAACTCCTCTCTTTCCTGCTGCAGATGAACTTGTAGAAAAATCCAGACTGAAAGACATTGTTGTAGCATGGGCATGAACAACATCAGGACTTTTCATCTAGAAACAGTGGAAACAATAATAAAATGATTTTGTTTGGAAGGGACCTTTTTCCAACCCTCCTGCTCTAGGTAGAGATACCTCTTAACAGACCGAGTTGTTCAAAGACCCATCCAGCCTAGTCTTGAACACTTCCAGGGATGGGGTATCCACAGCTTCTCTGGGCAACCTGTTTCAGTTCCAGCCATACCCTCACAGTAAAGAATTTCTTCCTTGTATTTATTCCTTCCTCTTTCAGTTTCAAGCCCTTTTCCTATCACTACATGGCCTTGGGTGATGCAATCCTGAGCATAATATATGGCTTGTTTGTATTCTGCTTTTCTCAGCTATAAAAAAGACAAATACAATTGAACATGACTGCAATGGTTGACAAACTCATGTTTATGCAATGTTTTCACTGAAGATACAGCGAGAGTCTGCACAGATACCCCAATAAATTAGAGGGCTGGACAATCACCAACCATAAGAAGTTTAATAATGGCAAGTGCTGGATTCTTCAGGACAAGGCAATCTTGGATGTACAGACTGGAGAATGAGATGCTGGAGAGCAGTGCCAAGGAAAGGGGCCTGGGGGTCCTGGTGGATGGCAAGCTGAATATGAGTCAGCAATGCCCTGGAGCCAGGAGGGCCACGTGTGTCCTGGGGGGATCAGGCACAGCATCACCAGCCAGGCAAGGGAGGGGATTGTCCCAATCTCGTCTGCCCTGGGGCAGCCTCACCTCGGGTGCTGGGGGCAGTTTGGGGTGCCACAATATAAGAAAGGCATTAGGCTGTTAGAGAGTGTCCAAAGGAGGACAACAAAAGTGTTGAAGGACCTTGAGAGTAAGCCATATGAGGAGCAGCTGAGGTCACTTGGTCTGTTGAACCCGGAGGAGACTGAGGGGACACCTCATTGTAGCAACAACTTCATCGTGAGGGGAAGAGGAGGGGCAGGCACTGATCTCTGTGGTAACCAGTGACAGGACCCAAGAGAATGGCCTGAAGCTGTGTCAGGGAGGTTTGGGTTGGATATTAGGAAAAGATTCTTCAACCAGAGGGTGGTTGGGCACTGGAACAGACTCTCCAGGGAAGTGGTCACAGTACCAGCCTGACAGAGTTCAGTAAATGTTTGGTCAATGCTCTCAGGCACATGGTGTGATTCTTGGGGATGGTGCTGTGCAGGGCCAGGAGCTGGACTGTGATTCCATGTTTGTTGTTAAGATACACTGAGATTCCCATTGTTCTAACCTTTACCCATACCCACTTACAGTGATTACTTTTTATCAGTCTAAAAAAAGCCCATTCTGAGATACGGCTGCCATTTTCAATATATCACTAGTCAGACAGGCTTATCAATTACCTCAAAGTCAAACAGCTTAACAGCAAAAAATAGAAGTAGCAAGATTTAATTTGAATCCATCCAATCAGGCCCTGCTGGGAAAAGACATACAACTTTAATGTCTGCTGGGACTTCATCTCTGCTGCTGGATAGGTTGTTCCTGGAGTTATATATAAGGACAAATTTTGCTTTTCATTGCTTCATGCAGTTCCATTGACTTTAATGAGACTGCAAAGATTACTTAAGAAGCAAATGTGGTTTGTAACTTTACCTTCTTTCCATTAGCAGGCCATACCACTTTAATAAAATATAAGGTGAATGTTCTTTAGGAATGGCAAAGCACCTGGACATTCTCAAACTGTTGTCTCTGCCTGACTGATTTGTTAGTCATTTTTTTCACTCAAATAATGTAAATGATGATGGGTGGCTGTGGCACAGATTTGCTACGTCTATTACTAAATTCTTCATGTTAGAATTATCACTTTATGTTATCCGACAACTAAATAGGTTTTTTTGCTGTTATCTCTTCTACATCCGCCAACATGATACTGCCAACTTCCCTTCTTAAATTAAATTTTTGAGGCCGTGTCTTCATTTCTTCTAGCTCAGATTCATGATTTCCATGCTTGCTTAAACTGTACACAAATTTTTGTTCTCCTTTGTGCTGTGTATGAGGCATGAAACATCCTCCACAGCTGTGAAGAATAGCTTGTACATCTTACTATCTTATTGCTAACATTTCTTTTTCATTAAGGCCAGATTAAGCATGGATTCTGTGAAATAAAATTCAGTATCAGGGCATAGCTTATATATAAAGCTATTCTAAATCAAATCTACAGCAGCAATATCATGTTAATACAGAGGCACTGAGGAATTATTAATACTGAAAAATGAAACATGCATTTATAGTGTAAAGTTTCTCTCTGTTTTTCTGAGTTTTTCCTCTCCTCTGCTCCCTACTTGGCTTTAAAGAAAAGTGCCACAGAAGATTTTTCAGCATTCAGTTTGTAGAATCTCATAAAAGCAACACGATTGAAATTCTCCAGACACAGCTTGACTTCAAGATGTAAATAATGTTCTGATACTGACTTCCAGAAGCTGACTAAAAACATTAAATTTGCAACTTAACTGTTCTGGGGGAGAAAAAATATAAGAGAAAAATGAAAAGAGAAAAAAAAGGAAAAAGAGGGGGAAAAAAGGAAATATAATTCAAGAAGCGAAGAATGTTATTAATCTCAGCAAGTTCAGTCTTTTAAAGCTTCTTTCCTAAAAGACGAACTTAACTTTTCCTGAGCATTTCCCCAACCATGATTTATGTTTGAATTTACTATGTGTTAGCAAGACTTTGCAGTCAAGTTAATCCAAGTTTAGGCTCAGATACCAATGAAATTAAAAAAAATACTGATAGGTAATACTGACTGGAGGTCAAAGCAGCATGAAATAACAAGAGCAAATTTGTTATATTATTATTTCTTATATAATTATTATTTTTGCTTACACTTGTTATCCATTTAGATTTTAAAAATTATCCATTTATATGTGTGGCATGCACAAAATGAGGCTACACAGCTTCAGGTATCTGACAGTTCTGAGAATTAAGAGAATAATTTAGCTTATTATGACTGTTTGGGTTGCTTGACCTAGCTGAGATGTGAAGAAGTCTGTGTCAGGTTTTTTATTTTCCACTGGAATTGCTCTAAGAGGGCCAAGAGGGCTGAAAGTGTCTTTCAGTAAGAGCATTCACCAGCATTCTCTGGAGCAGGGGGAAAAGGAGAATAGTGACAAGTGAAATAAGGGGAAAAAAAACCGAACCAAAACAAAACAAAAATCCAACCAACCCCATTTTAAAAAGAACTGTATATTTCCTCTGTAATATATCTCCAAGTACTGATAACATTTTTTATGACTGTTTTCAGAGTCAGGGTGGTTACCTATAGGGTCAACATCATCCAAAAAAAGGTCTGTATAGCAGGTTGAGAGTTAGCCCAAATCAGCTGTCCACACCTGCCCTTCAGTTAAAATTTAGGAACTGATGATGAGAGTGTTGAAAGTATATTTCTGTGTGAAATATGACAGACTTTGTTCAACCATTACTTTAGGACAGATTGTAGGTATCTTTAGGTCTTTCTTTCTTACTCTGGTACTCTTGTTTTAGAGGCAAATTAACTAATATGTCCTTATGGAACAGTGGAAAAGTAGAAACCTCCAGTGAATTTTCTCCTTCCTTTTATCCTCATTCACACTTTTGATTGTTCCATGGAACTGAAATGAGCAGTGAGGGAGAGCTATGTGTAATGACATATGAAAAGGGTTTTTAAATATGGGGTAGTCTGACAGTTAATGATATCCGGATGCACTGAACTCAGTGCTTAACTCTGAGGTCCTGATTTTCTGTCACAATCCTGTTTTAGCATTTTCATGAGTGCAAGTGAATATCAGTCACTTGCTTTCTTGCCTGGAACCATTCTGGATCCTGTTGTTACTTGCTGTGTACAGACTGTCCTCACTGATGGGACAGCAGTGAACCCTGCACAGAGACATTACATTGCTAAACCTACCTCTGTTTGTGTTTTCACTTCTGTTGCTTAAACTGGGAGGTAAATCTCTGGGTATGGCTACATCTACATTTGGTGAAGAAATAAATTCTGGGTTCCTCCTGAAGCCCAGCTTCCTGTATATATCTGACCAATGATGAAACCTACAGTGTTAGTGTTAGTGACTGGACAAACCTTCCTACACTACCTTCAAGGTCTATTATTTCCATGATGTTACTTACTTTTAAACTAGACACCAAAGTAGGTTAAGTGAGTTGGTGATCTACAACAGGTTGTTTCTCTCCACAGTTCCCACAAGAGCCTTCTGCTAGGAGCTCATTCCTTTGTAAGAGTTCAAACTTAGGCTGATACAAATCTCACCAGATGTGCTTGCATCCGCTGTGTAGGAAGGCTGAACAAAAATTTCCAGACTCTCTGTCTGTCCTTCAGTAGGTAAATGGAAACTTTCTAAGGGGAAATTCAGACCAGCCTGTGACGAGCAGGTGATAGAGCTGCCATCAGACCATGCACAGGATTCCAAGGCACACATGCAGAATAAGGACGTGTCACTTAAAGTGTTCTGTGGGGAACAGACTGCACCTGAACGTTTCCCTTGGGGCTGTGAGTCAGCCCTGGGGCACTGGGCCAGGGGTAGGTAACATGAAGAGCCTTCAGCTGGTCCTTGCTCAGCAGTGTGGGCCCAGGCATTGCTCCCAGACAAAGCTCTGCTGTTCTGCAGCTTCTTCCAGTGCAAGTGTAACGAGGAGACTGAACACAGCAGACATTGCTAGGGACAAGGAGTTAATACAGAGTTTCTTACCTTCCCTAAGACCTGTTTATGCCATAAAACTAATGGGTTTAGGAGAAGTGAAGAAAGAGATACCATATTTCAAACAAATTATTTTAATTTTTTTTCTTGAAGGGAGGATCTATTAGCAAAGTAGAAACTTTCATTCACAGTAGAACCTGGAACAATGTCTATGTTTTTCTTTCTTGCAGTACATATGATTTGCAATTAATTCTTTCTGAAGGCAAACATCACTGTAATTGAAGAAAAAAAGGTTTAAAAGTTGCCTCAAAATTTATGTTGATATTTGCTCATTGTAAAGGAAGAGAAATAGGAAAGAAGGGTCTTTTTTTCAATATCCTTCTGTTTCATCATTGATGTTATTTTTATTCCTATCATTGCTCTATTAGCATGCGTTCATCTCTTGTTAGCATCATATCAATACAAAAGTAACAGCCTTCACCATGTGCTTCAGCCCCTAACAACACTAAAAACAAACAAACCCTGAAACTTATTATCATAGTGGGGAAAATGTACATATCAGCTAAATGTGTTTATTGTGGGTGTATTAACTTTTCTCTTTTTTAACAATTTTTATTTGGGGTTTCTGCACTGGACCACCAGCACACTTCCTCTGCTTTACTTAATTTTTCTTTTCCCTTCCAAACATAATTCTTTTCAAGAATCCTCAAGCGCCATTCTTCTGCAGCCTGAAATTCAGTATCTGAGTTATATCCTGGGGATTGCAGTGGTATTATATTGTCAACAGGGCTGCAGCTGTTACTATCATGTGTAACACATGTTTAGAGTAAAATTTTTTTCCTTCTCTCAGTTGTTTGGGTTTGGGTTTTTTTATCTTTTGATGGCTTCTTGGGAGAAAAGGGTAAAAAAAAAGGAATTAACTGGAATCCCCAAACCATTAAAAGTATTGATACAAGACCTTCAGATGAAAAATATTAAGTACTTCAGTCAAGCACTGAGTGGGCAAAGATCCAGATTAAAAAAAAGACTGCTGTCACCATTGCTCTACAGAGCAATTGTAAGAAAGACTGAAGGGGCCTGGGGATGAACTGTGAATGTATCATTAAGCAGCCCAGCTGAAGTGCTCAAACTGAGCACGTTACAGCACTCCCAACCCCATCCTCCTTTTGCTTTGTCCCTTCTTGCTTTTCAGCCCGGAGTAGCAGCATGAAACTTCTGCCCTCTCCATGTCACACACCAGCACTCCTGTGCAGAGGAGTCTGTGGGAACCTGATCATTTTCAAATGAGGACTAGCACAAATGGGAGTGTCCCTGCAGCCAGGAGAGGGTTCCATTGAGATACTAAGCATGTGGAAACAGGGATTAGAGGATGACTTAAGATAAAAAATCCGAAATTTTCAAACAGCAACACACTGCTATAGAAGCTTATTTTTCTTACAGCAAAGTAATTTTTGATGTGTGGACTACCAGCAGTTTGGGAGTGATTTCTTGAGAGATGTGAGGGGTAACTAAGAAAAAAAAAAAAGGACGTTATCAGAAAGCTTACATTTGTTTTTCAGGGATTCATGCTTTAAAAAAAAATTGTTGAAAAAGAGTGAAAATCACTGCAACTCAGTAAAGCAAAACATAGAATAAATGAAGTCCTTCTGCTGTGATTCCCTGAAATAATATCTGGTCAAATTTCCCTTTATTTTCTCATGTGTTTAGTTCTGATGGCAAGACATTTCTTCCTGGCATGGAGAAGACATTAGTGGAACTGCTCTGACACTGGTGGAAGAGACAAGAATAAAACGATAATTTTGCAGAAATAGGATAATAAACTTGAAATCTGAAAATCATGTGACTGAACAATAATAAAACCATAGTGGGCATGTGACTGTAACCCATGTCAACTTGTGAAAAACAAACATAACCAAAAATAACATCTATTTTTTCAAATTTTGGGTTTGTTTAAGCCAAGATAAAATCAGAATACTTGTTTTCTTGCAAGACATGTTGGATGTCAATCTAAGTGTACAAAACCAGAGTCTATCTTTCTATATCATCAAGAGTAGAAAAAAAAAAAAAGCAGTGTGACAGCTGATCTCCTATTTCTTTTCTCACTGTTAGGCAAAATGACCAAAATTCCAGAAGGCAGAGTAAGAGCTCTATCATGATCCTTGACTTTCCAAAAGTAGCCAGACAATAGCATTTCACTAAGAAGGCTAAGAGGAAGAAGTCCTTAATGAACACCAAATTCATTTTTTAAAGGAGGCTTAAAATAGAGTGGCAGTTCTGAGACACTTAGAATTATAGCAAGACACTTAGAAGCAGAAGCAGTTATTTTCAAGATATCCAGATGGATGAGTGAAACTGCACAAATGTAGCTTTACTTTAAAGAAAAGATCTAATCATAGATCTAATCCAGAAGTCCATTGCTCAGTTCGGATTCCCCGAGAAGTCATTGCATCTGCTGTGTCTACCCCAGGCTCACCAATGCACTAAAGCAGAACAGCCCCTAGAGACAAGAAGCATGTACTAATTCATTAAAACACACAAAAACTCCACAAAAAAAAGCTGAAATAAAACAAAAAACTTATATTGTTTGAACCATCAAGTTGCATGCAAAATTAATGTATGTAACTACCAGATTGTATTTTTGCTAATGTCCTTCTCCACCACCTTGAAAACTCACCTTTATCTTATGGACTCTCTCTCAAATTTTCACATTTTACACCAGTTTGCAATATATTTAGGACAGAGAATGTGATTTTGTCTTTCCTGATATGGATTAGAAATCCCAAAAAATGGGACTGTGAGCTTTTGTGGTTAACAACAACATCAGTAATAATATATAAGATACAGAAACTGCCTTGGGAGCTATACTCTTTATCTAGTGTTTCCTTTTAAAAGGAAACCTGGAATAGTTAGAAATCATCAAACAGTGTAATGATACATATTTACAAAAGCCACATAGAGGAATACTTTATTGTAGTAAGTATCATAATCAGTAACTAATTAATAGGCATTTTACTTTCATTGGGGTTCTGGTGATGCCAAAATTGGACAACGGTGTTTTTTCAGACAGTTTGCTATATCCCCTTATGGCTCTGAACGTTGGAGTCAAGAAAACTAAGTTCTTGGCTCAGCAGACTGAGCTGTCTCCATCCACTCTTCATCTTTTCCAAAGAATTCTCCTGCCAAACAAGATAAAACTAATATTTCTAAACCCACTAAAAACTCGGGTTGTAATGTGTGTGCAGTAACAGATTCAAGCACTTAATTTTTTTATTCACATTTCATTTTCTGCATGCAAAGCAGTTACCACTAGAAATGGTTGAAACAATGGAAAATTAACATCAAGGAGCCTACACTGAGCCTGCCTTGAGGCCAAAAACTTAATTGATCTTTTCCATCTCTGATTCTTTGAAACTGTGTGAATAAAAACTGGGGTTTTTCATTGCAATTAATATTAATATGAATATATTTTCTGTAATCTTGGTAAATAAAGGAGGTGTGTCTTCCTTCCAAACATGAGACCTCAAAGTATTGTTTATATATTTATTGACATACCTAGCAAATAATAATTTGAATTGGTTTGGGCTACAGCTTGTATGTAAAGACTTCAATGAATGGACTGTAAAATTACCAAAAAGAAAAAGGGGCAGTATCAAGAGTAGAACAAAACTGGTGGATTGGAACAAAACACATGGAACATATGATGTTCTTTCTGCATAGCTTTAGACGCACTAAAGGTCTATCTGGAAAAGATAGATGGAAAAGAGTATCTCAGGATAGACATATTTCATCAAACACTAATTGGATTCAAGAAAATGGGACCAACAATGCTGAGCCAGAACTAGAACCCACCCCGTCCAAGAAAGCTGCTGTTGGCTGTTGGCAATAGTGCTCGGGGAAAGTTCAAATCTGGCTCTTGCATTCAGAAGCCCACAATGAACTTGTCCTCCATAAATTTGCCCAGTTTCTTCTTAACAATATTAATTCTTTGGGTTTTCACCACAACTTCCAGCAATGAGTTCCACAATTTAATTATACACTGAGAAAAAGTACTTCCTTTGTTTTATTTTCAACCTGCTACCTGATAATTTCTTTGGCTATACCTGTTTTTCTGCCAATGCCAAAACTGCTAGTTTTGAAATTTTTTTCACTGATGTTAGCTGTTCTTGAAACTAGCAGAGAAGGTTTTTCAGCAAAGGCAAAGAAAAGAAACCTGTCTGAATGGAAAAAATGTTTTTTTCTGACAAGTAATGTTTTGAGGGAGGAAAGCCAGAGGTACCTGGACTAATAACCAGGGTAATATGGAAGAAATCTGGCAAGACATAAATACATGCCAGTTCCTATTTGGAATTCCTCATCTTGTTGCATTATTTTTAAGAAGTTAATTCTTGTTAGCTGACAAGAACAAGGTCCTTTATTTTCAAGGACACTGTTCATTGCATGCCATTGCTACAGATTGGAGAGTCGCCTGATATCAGAAATGCAAAGACTGAACATCATGGTTTCACACCCAGCATGGGTCCAGCCTCAAGGAGAGAATTCAAATGTTTGACTGTCACAGCACATCCTGGAATTTGGTAAGATCTATGGAAAAAAACCAAATGAGAGGGAGAGAGCAGACAAATTTGTTAGTAGAGCAGCAACATGCAATAAAGTGTAGTGTAGACTTATGTCTGTATTGAGGTAGAAGAAATTTTTATCTCCACTGCAGATTATCATGATCCTGAATACAATTAGATTTCTGACTGACTCATGTTTCCTAGGATACAGTAAGGAAGTACCAGACTAATGAATTTGCTGCTTGACACATGTTGAAAAGTAACATATGATGGGATTTTTCATATTACTCTTTTATTTTATAGTCCCAAAGACTGTGTGCATTGAAACAAACTGCTGAGTACAGCAAATGAAACTCAGAGAGCTGCTGTGTTTGAAACAGAGCTCTTGGATTTTGCTCTGTCTGCTTTCTAAAGCAATTTTAAAAGAAATTTTTTGCAACATTTGGTTATTTTTATTTTGGGGGGTTTTTTCTGTCTAGGATACTTTTCAAAGGACTTCACAGATGTTCACTGAGAGATCTTTATGTCTATTTTTGTCTCAGGAATATATAAACACCAGTGACATAAGTACTTGAGCACTGACAGTCCAACTAAATTTCAACAGAGCTTCTCACGTATTTGCATGGGAAAGATTCACCACAGGTAAAATTACCTGCTAAAATGTGTTTAATCTGTGCTTCTTATACAAGATGCACACATGAAACCTTGAAGATAACAAATTTGCTTGTCACTTTTGGATATGTATCTTAGGACAGGATGAACTTCTCCTTAAAAGGGCCCTTTTCTGCTCACCAGCCAGAGGGTGAACTCAGGCCACCACCTTCCACTGCAGCTAAACAGCTAAAGGTAAACTAAGGTGACTTCTGTCCCTTGCTCTAATTTCTCCCAGTTCTGATTTTCCTTACCAATAACCCTTACAAGATATTGAAACCAAACCAGTGAAAGAAATAAAGAATTAGGTTAGCATACAAGTAACATGACAACTGCTTTTAAGAATGTCTTTTATATGGTGTCTTTTTTTAAAACCTTAGGAAGCTATCAACATACAAAGAGCTACATACTCTTTGTATATTACACAAGGAGAAATTAAAAGTGGAGTTTCAATTCTGTCCTCATGTTGGGGGGCACATCTTAAAATCATGCATGAATTCAAAATCCATAATCTCATTTTAGGAGTTCACACTTGAGGTTTTGAAAGGTCTGAGTGATCTTTGACTCATATTTTATGACTCATATTTTATGAGTCAAAGATGGCCTCTGCATGTCATGGTGGAGGTTATTGTAGAAGACTTCAAGAAGAGTACTGACACTAGAGATCTATCTATAACAACCTCTACCTACTTGCTCCATCACTAGAGGACTAACAGTAGTCCATGGAAAAGGTTAAATTGAAGTCTTACAATGCTGAAACAATACCTTCGCTAAATTTGTTTCTAACATGTTCTGTTTGGGTGTGGTTTTCTTCTTTTCAAAAAGAAGTCTCTTGTGCACGTTGCAAGCACAGTGATGTCAATCAGTGTGCCCAAGACAAATGTACTTCTGCAAAAATATAAGAAAGGACAATTATCATGGAAATATTGCATCTGAATTTACTCTACTTACAAATCATAATTCTCAGAAATACAGTATCTTGAAAGAAGCCTTTTATTTAATGACAAGGCAGTGTATCTTGAGAGTAGCCTTATCTATTTTTCATCACAGATCTGAAACATTTTCTCTCTTATTTCTTGTAATTCCCTCTCTCAAGTAGAAGGCAGAGTAATTTCCAGTGAAAGCAGTGTAGTCATGTGATCTGTGCAATTATTTACGTTTGATCAATGTCAGTACAGGCGTGGTCCCCTACTAGAGAAAATTTTGGCGTGGGGTTCCTGCTGTTTCCCTTTCTGGGGAACCGAGGCTGCCACGCAGGCACCACCATGCAGCCATCTCCTCTGCATCGCCCATCCTTGGCAAATGCGAGGACACTGCAGGTTGGAAATGGCTGGAAATATGCACTGTGTGCTATTAAGAGAAGGATTTTAATCATCTTAACATAAAAAATGGATTTTTCAAAGCAATTCCAAACAGAATTTTTTGTATACATTTTGTTCATGGCTTTGAAGACAGGAATATCATTACTGTAACCAGCCCTTCACCCCCAGTCATGCAGGAAAAGGGTAGGGGGGATGGAAAGAAGCTACATGAAGTGTAATAGTTACAGACTCCAGCAGACTATCAACAGCTGCAAGGTTAATTACAGATCTTGCCAAAATATATTAAAAAAAAAAAGAAAATGAAAAGAAGGGAAAATCTATGCTTCAGAAATAAAAGATAAGAAATTCTTTAGAGTAATTATAGGCTGTTGAGGCCTTATGGTAGTAATAAAGAAAAACATCTGACTGGGTTGATGCTGGAGGAGACAGTGACAAGAGGAATACAGGTTGAAAAAAATAATTAAAATCAGCTATCTTGAGTAAGCTGTCATTCAGTCTCGGGAAGAAAAGAAATGCTAATAAAATATTAATAGGATCTTTTTAAGATTTTTAATAACATTCTTTTATACACAGGTAGCACTGCATTTTGTCAGTCAAGAGCATCAGACACAGAAGTACCAGACAAACAAATGCATGAAAACTGGAAAGAAAAGAAAAGCTTTTGGGCAATAGGATTTGACCTCAGAAATAAACCACCAAGACATTCAGGCAGGAGCTGTTTGGAGAACATTTTGTGGAAAATCACTGACTCTGCTTTGCTTCTTAGAGGAAATTATAGTAAGGAGGAAAAGTTATTTCAGACTGACAGACACCAAATGTCAGCAATCATGATATAATCAGTGCAGGCTTTATTATATTTAAGTGGTTTGAAACTTGGCAGATTTCAGACAGCTTCAAAATCTAGAGGAAGAGTGTGTCTAAAAGACAGTCTTATGAATATTACATACACATGCTCTGTGTAGCATCACACATATTTTTATGTGATAAATTCTTTTGCAACTGTCTCTGCAGCTTCTTCTTCAGAGGCCCCTTAGCACTGAGTGCCTTTCTTGAGCTGGCTTGCAACCCCTCTGCCCTCCCTTCTTTCAAGGCTTTGCATAAAGCCACATCTTTGCTGCTGACCCAGCCCCACTTTTTAATGAGCTCCAGAGAAAATACACTTTGCCAGGCCAGGAAACCACTGAAATCACTGTGCTCAGTCACGTTTAAGGCAACTTCAAAATATTAAAGATGTGTTGTGGGGTTTTTTCTTCCTTGTAATGTAATTAGACCTTGCTAGAAACTGTATTACCTTAGGGGTGGTTCTCAGTCCTGTGGGTTTTAAGGAACTGCTGGGACAGGCTTACCATCAGGCCTTTTTCTCTGCACAGATAAAGCTGCTGAGGATGACACACATCGTGGACACGTGACACAGGATGACTGCACCACTGTGTAATCTGCAGCTGCACTACATCTGTCACAGCTGTCTCAGCTACTGCACACCTCAGTGCAGATGCCATTAATTTTAACTCTACACCTGCAGTGTGCCTGATCTCTTAAAAGACCCTTTAACAAGCTCATTCCTTCCAAATCAGCAGACTTCCAACTCAGCAATAACTGATTAAACTGGCAAGTATTCTATGGAGATGCAAGGGGAAACTGAGGGAAATAATTAAAGTCCTGCCCACAGAAACGTGTCTCATGGTTTGTGATTGTCACTAATAACAGGTGTGTATCTGTGGGTGGAAGGAGAATGGATATTTATTCATTACTGGAGTAAGCTGCCTTTGATATAATGGCTGTTGATAATAATGCCTATTTTAGGATTGTTTGACAGTTCTCATCAAGCATAGAAAATGGTAAACTCCAGTAGGTTTTCTCATTGGAAAGGAGCAGGGTGAGGGAGGAGTGAATTTAGGAGGGAGGAGCAGAATTTAGTCATGTCTGAGATCAAGGCTGAGGGGAAACACATTGTGCTCCTCATGCTGAAAATCGCTGGTGAGCATCTCTTACACCATTGTGATTTAACAATTTGACTAAGAGGCCATCTTTGTGAAACAAAAGTGACCTTTACTGCCAGCATTTAGAAGCCAGTCAAACATTGGCAAATCCTGAAAGCCTGTAAAACTCTCAGGTCAGTTAAGATCTGGAGCTAAATATTTCTGGAAATTATACCTTCCTTTAGTATATTTGGCCAGACTGATTCAGTAGTGACCACAACAGGTCCCCATGAGAGCGTGGACACCTCTGCACAAATGTGGGCTATGCACTCCCATACCATCTCATGTCTTCTTCTGAGAACAGGCTCACTACATGCATTCCACACTAAAAAGTGGAATATAGTCCCCTTCTAACCAAGAACTACATGTATGGCTGGATAGGTAGATGCTGATGAAAAGAACTTTGTACATGTATACATGCAGAGATCAGAGAGTCATGAGGGACAAATCAGCTAGAAGGGGCTGTGGTGACAGCACACTTCGCGTGACACAGAACAAAGAAAATGAAGGTTCCAGAGGCTTCACAATAATTTTGCGTTGCTGTGTCCTCTATTGATGGGCTGTCATCTGTCTGGGCCATATGCAATACACTAAGGGGGAGCAAATCATCTGGGGAGCAGGAGCCTGGTGTAGCAATAAATCCCTTTCAGTCTCTGGTTCCCAAGGCCTAAATTTACAGCTGAGTATGGAGAACATGCAACAAATATCATATTGAGTCACTGAAGGATGACAGAAAATTCTACAGAATTTGATACAAAACATATATGAGTATTTGAGCGTTTTGATACAATGTCCCCAGTTATTCTTACAGGTAAAAAATTACTGCTTTACAGGTAAAAAATTACTGCTTGAAACACAGGATATAATGAAAAGGTGTTAAGGCAGCTAAGCACAGGTTGAAGGACCAAGTACTCAGGTGCAGGTAGCAGAGAGCACAGCTGCTTTCTCCTGCTGAATGCCAGCACAACCTCCAGACCTCCAGCCCTGCATGGAGACAGCTCCTGGAACCTGAACTGCTTCAAGAGGCTCCTCCAGCTGTGGCCACACACCACGCCAGTCTATTGGAAGTTGAAACATTGTTCTTCCTCAAAACACGGTGAGGGAATGGAGGGTCCATCTGTCTGCAGGCAGCTGACTGTGAACTGGCCTTCAGCAGATGTTTTGTGGTGGCCTCCATTTCCCGTGTGCAAAACAGCCAGCCTATGCACAGCAGACCCATGTCTACTGCTTAGAGGCAGAAAAAAGCACTGATGAAGAGGAGGATCAGGTTCAGAAATTGCAGTACTGGAAAATGTGGCGTTGCTGAACTATCACATGTCTTGGGGTGTTCAGTGACAGAGGACCATTTGAATTGCACAGGGTCAAACGAGATGGCAAGCTGTGATTGCTTTGGTTTCTGAAGCCTATGATGTGCTGTTGTTCTACATGCAAACATGCAGACTGAATCAAACCAGTTCAGTGTCATACTCAGAGTCTTTGCACAGATCCAGGCCATTTCCTCCGGATTCAGATGTGGGTGTTAAAAAAGCACACAAACAAACAAACCAACAGACTCTGAGAAGCTGCTACCAGAGTTGGGGTCTCCGATGCCTCTGATTGGACACTGTTTACCCGTTGAAGCTTAGAAGATTAAGTGCTTTCCAGAAATAGTAGATTTTAAATAGCATTTACTGTAATAGTCAATGATAATAAACAAGCAACTGACACAAGTCTTAGATAAGCATATCTAAGATTTTTTACATGACAGTTATAAAAGCAGTATTTATGCCATTGGATAAGATGACATCCAGGAATAACCTGTACCAGAGACAAAGCTCTAGAATATTCTTGTCATTTTTTGTAAGTGTACCTCTATAATTTAGAATTCTGTTCCACTTAATTGCTATAGCTATGAGAAATTCAAATACTACTTCACAATTATTTACATTGATGTTTGAAAGGATCACAATAAAACATACCACTATGATTACCTAAGCAATTAAGAAAGATGATGTTTTGAAACCGCCTTCTAAATAGAATACGTGTATCTTCCATATATTTGCATCTCACTGATTTTTCTGTGATTTGATTAACACGATGTCCTGGACTCTGCAGTGAGGATTCATCTCTCCACATGTAGATGTTTATGAGTTAGGCATTTACACCTTAACTATTCGACTTTGGCCACTTTTGAGACAATAGAAAAGAACTAAAGAGTGACTGACCTCATCCTTAGTCATGTATCTAGGGTGGTTCAAATCAACTAGACCCTTAAAATATTTATTTTTCTTTCATTAATTTACAGGGGGCCTCAGAAATACAACTGTTGACACACACATTGCATGAATACATCAGACAGCGACCGTCTGAAAATAGCAAATATTCTATTCCTACCTCAGTCCCCCATATGTTTCCAGAGCAGAGTGGAAAGCTCAATGAAATTTCAGTTCTTTGTGGGATTGGGTCTGTGAGATACCTGAAAAAGCAAGTTTTACTATGTGCAAAGTAATGCAAAAATGTAATATTTACTTTGTGAACCCCACAAATGCAGTACTTGGCAGACATTAAACCCACAGCAATGATCCTGCTAGCTTAAAGTGGAAACCTGCTCCAAGTCAGAAGAGGTTCTGATCAAAATGGTATATGTCAAATATCAGTACTTCCCAGTGAACTAAGATGTTTGTGATGGCTTGAGGCTGCTTGAGAAAAGAGACTCTCTTTTCTTGCCAGTTTTGTGATGTTTTACCTTCCATAATATAAAATATACCTGTGGATTTTCTTACTTGGGAAAACCTGCAACATCAGCTAAGTAATTACTGAAAACATCTATGGATCTAGGATTTCTGCAGGAAGTGGACACTTAAGCTCTGAAACTTCTGGTCACAAGGAAACTCCCGAGCTCCAGATTTGCACTCTGATAAGCAATGTAAAGACTCATGTCTTCAATGCAAAGGCAGAAAAATTCTCCCAGTGTTTAGCAGCCTCATGACAGAACACAAGGACTGCAGACTGAGCCCCCCATGACAGCTAGATATGTTTCATTTCCTGAGAGACTCTCTTGAAATTTGTTGAAATGGAATTTAGAAAAAACAATTGTAGGTTTTTGATATTTTTTTCTTATGCTTCTTTCTCAACAGTGACCTGAGAGGAACAATGAGAATAGTGAAACCCAGTAGACACAGCAAACTGACCTCAGGATAAAAAACATTTCTGCATCAAATAAACTATAAATATTTTTTTTTTACTTCTTCTGTGCTTTTTTATCCAAAATTATCAAAGCTTTTAAAGGGATAAAGGAATTTTTGATTCGTAGCAGGGAAAATGAGTCTCAGACCTAGTCAAGGTCAACAGCAGCGCCTCAGTCTTCACTAGGGCTGATCCATGTTATTTACTTCTACACTGATTTGCTGCCTTGATCCTCAGCTCATTTAGGCTGGAGAACTTGCTGGAGTGGCTTCTGTGTGGGAATGGTTGGACATCATCCTGCTGAAAAGCTGAAGTGCAGATTGAGCCAAGTCCCAGCTCCAGTGCATACGTCAGTAACTGCTGCTTCCAGAGTATTATCCAAGGTGATCCCAACACTCAAGCCTGGCAGAGCACAGAAGACATTGCTGTTCTTGTGAGGAAGAAAATTCTTCTACTCAGATATATTTTTAAAATATCAGTCAAATTGACAGATTAATCACCAACACAGTTCTCTTCAGACTTCCACTGAACACTCAATCAGAGCAGTTTTTACAAATATATAACAAGAAATTCTGGTGTAACTAAATTCAATGGCATTTCTGTCCTTTTTGATGAGGGCAAGTTTTCAGCTGTGATCGAGGAAGGCATTAAAACAGCACAAGTAGTAGCACTATTCTTACAGCACAGAGGACTTGCACGCATAAAATATGTCAGAAGAGATGCCACCAATCTGTTTTATAGCTGCTTAGATACTACAAATGACTCTAACAGAATTTAGAAGGATGCATGTTCAAAATGTCAAAGTCAAGCTTTTATCCCTGTTAGTAATTATCTCATGTAAGATTCTTTCACACAGTGTAGAGTTTAAACAGAAGCAGGCATGCTTTATAGATGTTATTCCATGTAACATATTTGTAAGGCTTAACATGTACAGTTAAAATAAAGCCATGCCTGAATTGCACCACTTCCCTAATTTTCCATCAGTCATTGCAAGTATTTACTCTCCTTACTCTAAGTTGTGCACTTTATTTTCAAATGAAATTATATTTACATATAGTGTGGCATTTCATTTCTTAAACAGACAATCAGTGTGGGATTCCAAACTGTATATTCTGAATAATATTTTTGTCTAATCCAAGACCCTTGCAAAGACATCTTCAATGCTTTCTGGCTGATGGTTGATGTCAAGAGAAAGCTGTGTGGTAGATTGGTATGTGTGCATGTGAGTGTGTGTGCACTTTCATGTGGGTTTTTTTTTCTGTATTCCAGAGCATATAATGCCATGCTTTACAGAACAACATTGTACAAAGTGAGAACAGTGCGGGTTATTCATCATCAAGATAATACTAAAAAATTACAATATGTATTCTTTTACTTTAGCAAACATGAAAAAACTGCCAATACCTTTTAAAAGAGCTTGTGCTTTCCTTTCTATACCTCTTTTTAATGTTTCTTTTAAACCTTTTAATATTTGGTCAACCTTTGCCAATTGCTGCATTCCTGGGTGAGCCAGCACAATTGCTGCTGTGGAGCACACGAATGCACAAGAGGTCTGTAGAGCTTTCAGTTAAACTTTAGTGGGGAAAAAACCTGTTGAAACTCCTTTTGAGTTTTTCCACATTACCTCCCAGTAACATGTTGCCTTCTAGTAACCCGATAGGTTGCCTGTCTGGTGTTATACCATGACTGCATGTCACTGTTAAAAGAGATGACAAAGAAAGATTCTAGCAACTTTTGTACAGTTCTGATGAGGACAGACTCAAGTAAGGTACCAAAGTAAGGTCTGCCCTTCTTTATGTGGGGCCATGTTGGCAATGCAGTCATGCTCTTTTTTTCTGCTTATAGAAGTGTTCAAGATGGAAAACCAGAGATTTCTAAGTTATTCAGCCAACACTAGCTCTGCCAGTTCTGATTAACCCCAACATCTGTAGAGTTTCATCACCAGCAAAACTCTTAGGCACACGAGTATCATGGTGGTGCTCGTAGTGTTTCCACAGCCTAAACTCTCCAACTTTCAATGCATGAACAAGACTGACATTATGTCAGAATAGACTGCAAAGAGCACAAATATTTTGCCAAGAATCTCATCTGAAGTACACCAAATACAGCTGAGACTGAAGTACAATTTGTAGGCTCTACAGGAAGTGACTGGAAAACTGCCCATAGTAGTGCCAGAAGTGGCTGGGACCGTTGCTGTCTTCTTAGCACTTGTGTGAGAAATATGTTGAGCAGAGATGAAGTACTGACACTTTTCCTTTCTCCTCCCAGTGCATCTGCATGAGAAGTCAATGCTCACAACAGAGAACTGGACAGTGAGGCAAAACTTTGGAGGGGCAGGGTCCCACAACTCCACCAGCACTGGACTCCTTCAAGAGAGTCTCCTGCACACAATAGCCCCATGTGGAAGGGGAAATACTGGAGCTGCCTCATTTCTGACAGCTGTCTCTGTACCCATACTGCTGACTGTACAGCACATCTCCAATTTCTTCTTTGCCAGCACTGGGAACATGTGAGGCACAAGCTGATTTGGGGAAAGCACAGGGCAGGACTATACCTACCATCATCCCAGTTCCTATGGGAGGCCTAAATAATTTTCTGATCAGCTCAATCAAAGAATGAAACAAGTCCTGCCTGTGGTGTGCTTGTTTCAGCAATAAAGTTGTCTGAAGGGGTCTCTGAGACCATACATTAGTACTTAAAAAGGTAACAATGTCAGAAAGATGCCAGCTTTTAAGTAGGTGAACCAAGAACTTGCTCAAAACAATTGTCAGTGTTACTCAGATCGCATGATTTTTACTCATATGGTCTATAGGCATATCAATTTTTTCAGAAAAAATAGGTAAAGGCAGTAATCATTTGTTAATTTTCTAAAGTTGCCAATGTTTAATTCTGTCAGTGAATCCTTACTGCTCTGTGATGTGTTTATTGAAGCTTATATGGAATAGCTGAAGTATTTCCACTCACCCTCACCAACTATACAACATGCTTCTGTCCAGAGGATGGCAAGGGAACCACTTTAGGTGCCTTCCTTAAAAATGCTCCAGGAAATGGAGATTTAGATATATTCTTATTTAAATAAGATTGCTATTTTCTTTTTAAATAACTCTTCTTATTTTTGAAACTCCTCAAAGTGCCAGTCATGTCTATCACTTGTCTGTCCCTGCTCAGAGCTTAATGCAAAGTCTAGAAACTCTTTGTATGAAAATTTCATGCCTCCAGGTGCTCCATTGATTATTCATGAAGCTTTTGGAGCTGTCACCATGGGAGCCAATTGGCTACAACTTATTTAGCATATTAATGACCTATATGAGTTAGTGCATGAGGAGACATATCACGCCACCTGGAATGCAAGTGGCAAGCTGCTGCTGACTCAATCAGCTTTCTAATGGGAAGTAAGGAATTGGAAATATTTTACACAAAAAAAGCAAATCTCTTGCATGTCCAAATGCATTCGCTCAAATTAGCATGCATGGCTTCAATAGCTTGTTTTCATAATATGTTCCTTTTATCCTCTGTGCGTTTGGCCTCATTACAAGCTCTCTCCTCCTGCCAGAGCACATGCCCCTGGAAAGGTTTAATAGGTGAGTCATGTGGTTTGTGAGACATTACATCAGAATGATTTAATACACCAAGGGCAGGGCTGTATGTCAGGTTCAGCTGCTGTTACTGCCGTTACAGTTTGTGTAGCAGGTAACTTGATGGTCTCCAGAAAGCAGCTAGATAATGATAACAATTAATTTTATGGCAGCAAGAGAGGGAGTTCAGCTGAGCTAAGCACCTTTTTTATTTCCCCCCGTTTGCTGCGGCGCTGTTACACCCAGTCAGCAGGTGAAGCGCTGCCTTAACATTTTGGCAAAATTAAAATGTTAACACTAAACAAGGAAATCGCTGAGGGGGAGCCAGGAAGCAACGGTATTAAAAAGCTCTGGCTAAACCAGAGGCAGCTCCATTAATTCCGCGGACAAGCGGTGCAAGCAGCACACTCTGGCAGGGCTGTGCTGGACCCCGCGGGCAAGGAGCCTCCTCCCCCCGGGCACGGCAAAGCCAGCACGGCCGGGGGGGCCGCGACCATCGCCTGCCACCAGCAGGAAGACTGAGCAGCCAGGCTCTGCCTCTCCCGGTCACCACTGCTGTATATCACTGCCTGAGCAATCCTGCTGCACTCACCGAGAAAATAGCTGTGGGTCAGGGTCAGCCAGAATAGCACATCTGACCTTTGTGTATTTGAGATACAGAAATACATCACTAAAGATTTATTAAAATTATTTGAGGCCACCTTTGGGGACAAAGGAAATTTGTTATACAGAGTGCGTGGCTTTGGCTGGCTGACAGGGATTTAGGGTTCCTATTCTTATTCTGCAGGACCCTGAGTCCCCGGGTGAGGGCAGGGTGACGAATGAGAGTGATATACATGCGTAGCTGTGAAAAATCAGTCTCAGCAAAAGTGGCAAATCACTTAGGCACATGCTCAACTTATTTTCACTTCCTTCATACCTTCTGAATATTTTCTCTGATCTGGTACATTCATTGCTCAAAAATATTTCTTTATACTTACAGTTAATTTATTTAGTAATTAAAACAAGCACGAAGTAAGGTTGTTGCATATGGGGATGTGCTACACACCCACATAATGTGCATAACTTGCTAAGAAAATGTGTGACCTAATACCCACGTAGGTTCTTCCTTGTGACTCCAGCACTGTTATAATAATCATTTTGCAATGAAAGACCAGTATAGAGAACCACAGACTAAAGTACAACTACAGCTGGGAGTAAAACAGGAGGAGGCAAATGCAGAGAAGTTCAGACTGATAAAAATACACGTGGGAGAAAACTCTACCACCCATAGGACCTCTGTGCTGCCCCATCCATGCTATTGCTGGCCAGACTCACAACACAGAACAGCGTGTCTCTCTTGCACTAAAGTGTGTTGAACCTTTTCAGGAGGTGGGAAGGGACCTGCTGCCCAAAAGGACATAATGTCTTCCTTGCCCCATGTACTAGCAACAAAAGAGTTTATTTGTAGGCACTGGAGAGAAAAGTTTGCTTCCAGAGATCTGTCAGATTCAACTGGATGCCAGGTTCCTAACCTTGAGGAGTAACAGTTTTTCTGTAATGATTTAAGTGAGATTTCTGTGATTAGTTCCCACTTTGATTCCAATTTTTGGATGCCTAAATTGGTCTTAGGCATAGGTTCCTTTTAGAAACTGTGATTTTGGGACTTCAAATTTTGCTTATCCAAAACTAGGCAGCTACATGCCTTTTCACACAAGTCACTGATTTATTAAGCACAGGCAACCTTCAGAGAGGAAAAAATGCATACAGACACCATGAAGCCTCTTGGGGTCTCATACACCTAATTTTCCCCACACATATCTTTGTGAAATTAGAAAAAGATTGTAACTATTAAAAGCTCTGTTCAGGGTTTCAAAAGTTTTCTGCCATTGTGCAGGATCAGGATCCAGGATTGTTTTCCCAGCAGACTGGGCACAACAAACCTGCTGTTCTTGCTGCCCATGCACACTGTGTTGTGCAGTCACACAAACTTCATCCAAAACACTGCAGAAACCTCAGCAGTAAGCCAACTGCCCATCTAATTTGCCACCATTTCTTCAAAACAATAGGGTTACTTACACAGAGAAAGAAGCTCAGGGGCAAAGAAGAGGCATAGCAACAACAAGAGCCCATGATCCGTAAGCCTCAGCCCTTTGTTTTACCAACCAACATCACCAGTACCCTGCCAAGTGGGAAACATTTTCTGGACATAATAGAAAACATCACAGCAATGACCTATTGGTGGCCCACCTAAAGGTTAACTGATGGAATGAAACTGCAAAACTATTTGGGTGTTACAAGGCATATGGATTGGCAGTTTGAACTGATGTAATTATGCATATTTTATAGTTGCATTAAAAGAACAAAGGCTGGTTTTCTTTGGTGTTCTTAATTGTTGTTCGAACTTAAGTAAAGACTGAATGTAATCATATTGTTGAATCCCCAGAACTTACTTTGTTCCAATAGAATAAAATCTTCCTTTTGCCTGTTCAGACCTGTGGGGAGATGAGTTAAATTTGCATATTATGCAAAGAAGAACCAATTAGTCTTTTTCTGGTGGTCTTTCATGCAGGCATTAGCAATAACTACAGGTACTGTGCAGAATCAGAGGCAATGCAATGACATAAGAATTTAAAACAACTGCATAGAATGGTCTATGATGGTACTGATAGCAGTATGGAGTTCAATATTGAAATATTAGCCTGGTAAATAACCCTTTATGTCCAAATAAATTCTGATTGCCTATTCACAGCTTAGATTTCACAAGGCCTTCTTCATTACAAAATGAATAGCTGCTAATTTGTTACATCTCTAAGTAAAGTTCCAGTAAATTATATTTAAAGGAGGGAGAAAAAAGGCCTTGTTATGAAACAGTCACCAGCTGGCCATACCATTTCAAGTGCTATTTTCTTCTCCTTTTTGAAATTCAAATTTTTTGTAAGACTTCAACTCTGAGCCTTAGTGATGTATATAAAGATATATGAATGCTGCACTCCCATATACATGGATTTGCATATTGAGGACATTGGGCTTAGGTTGTCTACAACAGAGATAATCTTCCTGAATTTATACAATATATTGAATACAGGATCCTCTTTGTAAATATTGTTGCAATATCACCAGAAGAGTAATAGTTAAGATGAAAACATTTATAAACAAATGACCCTGAGACCAAATATTGCCCTGTGGTGAGGTCCTGTTGACTGAATTTTTTTCTCTTAAAATTTTTCTATCTAAATCCCCAAATTGTATCTTGGTGCCTGATTCAACAGTACACAGAGCTGTTGAAAGGGGCTGCTTTCTTCCTGCTGTCCTGTGCCTGTAGCTCTCCTTGTCCCCCTTTTATGCTGGAAAGGTGGACTCCCACAGCTCCTTTGTGCCATTTCTGCCATCTGTAAGGTCTTTTACCAATTCAATTCATTAATTTAGCAGAAAACAGCGCAATGAACAGAATCAGGAGAAATTCTTTTTCTGTGGCACTGAGCCATTCTGCTAACTAAACTATCCCTCAGAAAAATCACCTTGGCACTAAAATAAAATCATCACAATCCTACGTCCTTAATCCTGTTCGAATATATTTCTGTCATGTTACCAAGTGACAGAGTTGCCACATGCTGTGTGTTTGCTATCAAGTATGATGGTTTATTTACTTGCCTTAGTATCTTCTCTTTTTTCTGTTAGAGAGACAAAGCACCTGCAGCTGCTAAAAACACTTGGATCTCAACTGACTGTAGTGTTTCTTATTCTAGTCAACACCTGGTCTGAAGTCCTGGAAATAGGAACCAGAGAAGCACATAGGTCTCAGATGAGCAAAGACATTGAGTATAGCAGTGAACATGAGACTTAGATTCAGCTGAGGACACCATGTTCAAATGGTTAACTTGGCAGTCAAGGAGGCCACTTGACTGTGCAGTCAGTAGTAGGTGTGCCATCTTGAAAGACCTGGAGTTCTTTTTAGTAATATATTTTCCAGATGCAGAATTATGCCATTACTTTTGTTCTTCATATGACCTTTCTTGCAGGATGTATCGCCATGTTATCCTAGATGTGCTGGAGGGATGGAGGGAAAGATCTACATCGCTAAATTTTGAAGACTCTATAGCAATAACTGTGTTGCGAGTAATTTGTTTTAGCATTCATCTGGGCCATTACAGATGGGAATTTCTTGTCAGGCTAGTGGAAAAATGCATCTTGAGTAAAGGATCTCAAGAGGGTGTTTTCTGAGCAAAGACTGTAGGAGAAATGGGATGTTGGTCTGAACAAGGTGGTCTAACGCAGCGTGTGGTGTCGACGGACCGATGCCGCGTTTTTCCCACAGTGTCCCTCGCGGAGCCGCTTTGGCAGTGCCCTGCCAGCACCCACGCGAGCACACAGCCTCACCCTCGCAGGCGGGCGCGAGCAGCCACTCACACACGCAGCCCGTGCGCGTTCCGGAGACGCAGAGACAGGAGGGATCCTTTGGGAGCAGTTCCGAGGCGTTTGTTGGGTCCGCACCACGGACCGGGAACAAACGCACCCGAAGGGGAACAGAGGCAAAGAACCCCGAACAATCGCCCGCGCGTGGTTTTATCCCGAGGGGTACCAGGGGTGGGCAGAGCATCAGTAACCAATAATCTGAGGGTGAGGGGGTAGAGGCAATGTTGAGTGACATAACAGGGGCCAGTGGAAGAGGGGAGGGGAGGGGGGAGAGGACCAGGGGCCAGTGGGGTCCTGACGAAAGGAGAACTTTCTGGAACAGCGATGTGGGGAGAGACCATTCAGTAGCAACATGGGGGATGTAATGTGGACTTAGCCACCGAAACAATGGTCATGGTGGTGGGACCAAACAGTGCTTCCTTAAGCAAGATGAGAGAGGAGAGGGAGGCCAACTCTTCCCCCAGGCTGTGCATCTGAGGAGGTCTGGTGGAAATACCTGTGGGAAGGGCAGGGTTGGAACAGTGAAGAAAGGCAGGGGGTAATTCCTGGTCTCCCTCTGGAATGAGGGAAAGTCATAAATCAGCTGAGAACCTGGACTTGTTAACAAGAATATGTAGGGATTTTTGAATTGTGGGATTGAAGACAATAAGTGAAACTCTGTGAGTGTCTAAGCTCACCCCTTGAACAGGGTGAGATGGAAGAGAGGAGTGTGCCAAGATCATCATTTATGTGAGCGGAAGTTTTATAGTTTGCAATTTTGCTGACAATGATAGAAAGCCTTGTATCAGCCTCACCATACTAGGGCTCTTCTGTAATGAGTTTATCACCCATACCAGGTTTATCACTATAATGAGTTTATCACCCATAATGAATTTATCACCCACACTGTTTGGTCAAAGCTTTCATAAAACCTGGTAGAGATACATCAAAGAGTATCAATTTAATCCTTTTAAAACAATCACACACATTCATCTTTAGAGGAAAATGCGAACATGGTCAAAACATCTTTTCCCTGAGGAATATCTCTTGGCAATTATGGGAGGTGTCTTATCAACCTGTACTCCTCACCAATATGTCCTAACACCTTAAGCAAGAGGAATAAAATGTTCTTCCGGATAAATAATAATACTAGATATTATGGGAGGCTTTCTGGCACAAAGAGGCAGAAACCTTAGCTGCCCAGATCTTGCCTCTCTGCTTCTGATCTGTGCCAGCCCCATTTCATTCAACAGTCTCACTGGTGCTGTCAAATGGCTTAACTGATAGCTGTCCACCCCTGAGACAGTGTCCTGAGCACAGCCAGGCTGCCAGTGGTCAGCTTGGATGACCTTGTGTTAAAAACCTGACATCCTATTGTCTATGAGAGCAGATGATGCTTGATGGATGGACTCTGGCTGAGGTGCATCTTCCCATTCCAGCATTTGCTTCTGTCCAGCTCTGGATCTTTGCACAGCCAAAGCAGCATGGAGTTTTAATTCAGGCAATAATGTCACCAGATCAAGTCTCAAGAGCTGTTGTTAAGGTTGTTACAACTTGCAATAGTCAATCTTTATTTTACTAGCTACATCTCTTTGTTAGTGTTTGGAAGCTTTATGAACACAGGTGGCCAGATTAATCAGTAGTGTAACTCCCTGGATCCCTGTTTGGCCCAAAAACTTGTATACATTTAAATTTCTAAGCTGAACTTCTTTTGCTGAAGCCATTTTTACCTTTAAATGCTGAGCATTAAAAAATCTAGCTTCACCATCTCATCTATTATGTTCTCCCCAGTGCCGTTTTTTTCTGGAAACAGAGGGTTTCAACAGTTTACTCCTCTTATTAGAGAAAAGACAATTAAAAGGCAACACAATGTTCTTTTATGATTTCTATTGCTTAGCAAGAGTCTAAACTGCAATGGTAACTGATTTTTCTGTTTCAAAGGACTACATACTCCTAATTCTCAAAATAACCCATTCATAATATAAAGTATTACTATATGAATGTACATGACAGCCTTCTTGGTCTGGGTTGTGGGCTGGATGTTAGAAATTATTGGATGTATCTTTAATTATTCCAGGGCAGTATTTGACTCAAGAACTAACATCAAACTGCAATTCCTCAACTGCAAGCTTTTATTACAAGGTCTGTGGTGCCACCCAAAACTTCTTGCTAGCTCTACCAAGGATGCTACATCTTTTCACATCTTTACATTTTATGCTTTTAATAAAGAAAAATGCACTATAGGTGTAATTTCATAGAGGAAATTTGAACAAAACCTTCTAAAATACTTTGGAATTGCCCAGCATGCCAGAATTCAGATTAAATTGGTTACCCAAATAGCTATTTTGTAATTTGGGCCCCCCAATATGCAATCATTTACATCTCACCAATCTATCATCAATTTTCAGCTGGCATTTTCTCTGCAAGTAATAACCTGCAAGTGATGTTTGCAGCAGATAAAGACAGCTGAAAAAAAGATGAAAGGAAGAGCACAAAATGAAAATAACGGTTGATAAAAATGAGACAGAATAGTATAATTACTTGTATTTCAACAGTATCATGTCTTCCCAGAATTCAAGCTGTGTATAATAGCTATAGTGGAAGGGCAAAACAGAGAAGCCCCACGGAAACGGGATGCAGAGAGTATTTTTTTAACCTTCCTGGGGAGCGTTACTCCACAGAGATTTAAAGCTTTTTAAACATCATGAGAACATGTTGGCTGGAAAGTAGTGCATTTCAAAATGAAAATGCATTAATTAATGTCTCTTGGAAGAGGACAATCTGAAATATCTTTCTCTGTGGGAGTAGCTTGCAAGCTGATTATGTGGGCTGATAGATATTCCATTGGAGAATGTTCAGGGAATGTTAAGGCTGAACGGTTGAGCACACGTAAGTTAGGAAATGCCACACTGCAGGATTCAGGCGCATCCTTAACTCTGCCTCTGGTGTGTACGTGGTATAATGTATTCATTACATATAATCTCCCAGACACTGCTATAAATATATACTGTCGTCCCTGATCTTAGATTTTACACATATCAGTGCATGCATTAAGTACTGTGTACAGCTCTCCACCACAGCTTATTAAAACCTTGTATAAAACAAGTACATAATAAAATTTGTCTGAGCAAATAGTGCAGATTAAATATTGCATTTATGATACAGAAAATGGCAGTCATTTGTTTCAATAAATTATCCTGTGAGCTTGAAAGACTGAATGCTGCATGAGTGCATGCAAATTAGCCTTGTAGTTAGCTCCTTCATTTCCTGCAAAGCTCAGGAGGGCTGGCTTTGTTTCTGCTTGAAAACACACAGCACAGGTGCTGCAGCAGACTGAGGCTTTGGCCATCCCCAAATCAGGCGGGAAAAATAATGGGAAAGGGTCCCTGTGACCCCTCATGAACACTCAGCTGGCAAATCTTTCTTCCTGATCCACAGGGCTTTGTCTATCCGATGAGTGCAAGAGAAAGTTATGATTCCATGTGGCCAAAGTTGGAGCAGAGGATGCACTGAAGAACTGACAGCAGGGCAATTGTGCACAAAAGCTACATTGGAAGTGAAGGAGTAAAGGGAGCTTGTGATGTTTAAATGGTATTCACAATGAAAACAAAGTACATCATTAGTAAGGTTAAAGATCAGAGAACCCAAAGAGAGTTGAGGTTTTACAAAACACTCAAAATGTATAAAACCCGTGGTTTTTTCCATTTAATTGACTCAAAATGCAATGAAACCATGTCTCTCTAATTAAATAAATGTCTGCAGAAATAAATACCAATGATTCTTAAATCATGGACTTTGATTCTGGACAGAATACTGTTTTTAACATTGTTTTAATTTTAATGAGTACTTTGTTCTGCTCTTTATCTCTCTCTCCATTCAAATTAGGGTCTAGCTGGTTTTATTCAAAATTAATCCTGTCCTGCCCTTTCTCTTGCTGACACAGTGAAGGATCAGTTTTCTCCCCCATCTCTGCTGATTCTCCTCTCTCAGAGAGCAGCCCTTCTCCACAGCTGCAGTGGTGGCTGTACCAGCTCACCCATTTCCTTCCAGCTGCCTGCTGTATGGAACTTCCCAGAAAAGGAGAGCTTGGGCCTTTGCTCCCACACAGCCTCTGTGTGAGTAATATTGGTTGATGAGACTGGGGATGTCTCTCTTTGTTGAGACCTTTTCACCAGTTCTTATTCCATGAAATGGGAAAATGCTGCATGTGCTCAAGGAAGGTCTCATGACTTTCCCCAGCCAAAGCTGAAATCTAAGGAAGATGTGGCCCTTCTCTTGCAAAACTGACTCTAGCTGATGAGATTTATCAGTACCATCCTCTCTAAAGTCTCCTGCTTTTATTATGAGATTTTTCCTTTCAGGTGTTTTGCTTCCTTCTAGCACCAGAAACAAAATACTTTTGCAAAATAATCTACGGGGTGTACTTTTTTTCCTGATCTTTAAATACTTTTATTTTCAAAGTGATTCCTGGACAAGTACCTGGTCCCTCTAGTTGAAAGATCAGTTGGCATATCCTTCTTCTGTGTGAATCTGCTGTTATTTTACCTTCTGGACACTTCAAAGAAGATCAACAGATCCTTCTGTGTTTAAGGAAAGATGTTTGTACTCAACAGATTATGTAAGTTTTATCCCAAGATGCAATTGTGTTTTTCTTTGCAGGACTTGCCAGCTCTGTGGTCAGTGCAGGACTGTGATGGGAACCACTGCCTTCTCATCAGAGTCCTCCTCCTACAGAAAAGCTAGAAACAATTTTCATTTATCCAAAAAAATCTTTTTATTCAAAGTATGCAAGTGTAATACTGGAAAGGTCTGCTTCCATCATTGAATGGGATTCCCAATAAAGACATGCCACTTTGTGCTGCACATGGAGCCCAGAAGTGTGCTTTAAAATTGCTCCATTTTGCACATCACTATCCCCAAACATTGTGAAGGCTCAGCGCATCTTCAGAAGCATAAGATTTAGATTCAAACTGACTGATGGTCAATTTTGTAATGGAAGAATTAAGTAATGGCTTCAGCCTGTTCCCTTTGTGTATCACAATGTGGGGTGCCATTCATTTCAGCATCCAAACTGGAAGTGTCTGAATCTCTGCTGGTCACCCCCATATCTCTCTGCAGTCAGCGGAGGGAGGTAAATTCTTGCAGAGTGTGATTCAGCTCAGTCTGAGCCTCTGTAAAGCAGAAAGATTCACACCTGACTGATCATCTCACACCGCATAGAAAAAATGGGTCAGGTACAAGTCACTATTATTCACAGAATATGGACAACTCCAACATTAATAGCTAAATTAGAAATAATGAAATGCAAGGACCAAGTTAGCAGAAATGTCACTTTAACCTTTACTTTAGAATATAATTCTGGTCAAGTCATTTTTCCTTTGTTTGTACACTCACGTTCTTGGAGATTTTAATTGCTCACTGGTTGACGTTGTTCCAGTTTACATAAAAAACATGCTTGAGGACTAGATATAATGAAATGTAGGACAGATATACTTTTTCAATCTTTACTGCTGCGTATCAGAACTAAAGATCTGCATAATTTTCAGTACATGCACCAAGAATATACATTTTATCATAGTTAAGAAAAATCCAATTTATCAAATTAATTTTAAGGAAAATAATGAAACATTGCAAAGAAAGAAATTTTCTTTAAGGTAAACCTTTGCTGTCTTAATTGTGTTCAGTCATCATTTGCATTTGCTTTGCCCTTGTAGTTCTCATACATATGTTAAGTATCCATTAACAGGCTTTCTGCCAGTAATGATCTTAGATCCCAATGGTAGATTTCTTCATGGATTCATCTCCATACTTATTATAAAACTCTGTATATAGTTACTCACTCTACAGCCTCTTGTTGCACTTATTACAGGCATGTCCTTCCAACCTGTGCTCAAAAGGACACCCTTTTAGGTCAAGAAAGAGAAAAAATAGCTACAATACTTTCAATTCATTAATTTAATATTTTAATGCTAACTTTAATGGATTATTTTTTGTCTATTCCTTTTCCCTTTGATGAAAAAGTTCTTTATCTTAAAATACAGCTCTATCTTATTAACCTCACTTCTCTAGCCACCTTTAATGCCTAGGAAGCATTCTTTATCCATTATTAAATACAGGTTTTCCTCATCCTGATTCTGAAAAACAAGTCTTGTCTCCATCCCAACCCCAGACTATACAAGTCATTTTAATTTTTAAGTTAAAAACAGAGATACTGCTTTTCAAACACACCTGAAGAGCTGTGGTGTCAGAGGCCTCATTCTTTTAATAGTAAGATGGAAAAAGGTTAGAGTTGACATCTAATGGAAGCTAGGGAAAAAAACAAACAAACAAACAACTTAGAAAAACTTGGTAGACAAAGCTAAGTTAAAAAAAAAAGAAAAGATAATGAAACAGTGATATGGCAGTTCCAGGATTTGTGTCAGAAATGCAGCCTATTTGTCTAATATTTTAATTATATTTTATCATAGGAGAAGAAATGGCTAAAGAATAAGCTGCACAATGGTTACTGCTGCAAATTTTGACCAGTTTCCTTCCCAGGCTACTACTTGAAACTCAAACTGAAACTCTTTTGGTGCCTTTGGCTTTGCTGTGCTCCAGGAGGATCTGGACCTGCCAGCATAGCAAAACACTTACCTGGCACACTTATTGCCAAGGGAAAAAGCAATGTGGTAGGCTTTTCTAATGTCTAATTTACATCAGAGATGCTGGCCTTTTTTGCTGTTTCTTTGTTGTTTCTTGATGACAAGTGTGGTGTGTGCACACATACACACAGGGCTGACTTAAATAGCTCAAGATATATTTAGATCTGCTGGGGCAGGGTGGTGGGGAAGGGGGGGTGGTGTGGGTAAGGCAAAACCACCACTAAAACTCTTGTCTGAGTGTGTGTGTTGTTCAGATGACCTTTTATGAGTCTTAAGTGTCTTTTTAGTGATTCAAAGACATTTTTCTTTCTCTGCAGTATTAGTCAGTCTCAATCCCACATTCTCCAAACATTCATAAAGAAATGAATACTTCTGATACAGTTTCCATAGATGGTCTTTCTCAGAAAATTCTCCATTATGGTTTCAGCCTCATGGTCAAGGATCTCACACCTAAGTTGAAAGCTTGCCTCAACGAAAGGATTCCTCATGCTGAAGATGGTACCTTGTACAGGTCTCCCGGCACATGGAGGGGGAAAATCCACCTCCTACCCCTGATCTTTCACTATTTCGATTGTGAAACAATTTTTTGTAGTATATGAGGATTCTGGAAGACAGAAAAATGGCAAATGTGTAAGGGCCCTCCAGTATCACAATACAACCAAAATAATCAAGGAAAATAGAATTTATGGTAAATTTTAGTTTGCTTTAAAAAAAGCTGTACTCTGAAGTAATTTCTAAAATGGACATTCTGTGGTGGTTTAGGCTTAAGTAATCCATAATATGAAAACTCAAAAAAATTATATTTACTTTGAAAAAATGAAGCATTTGGTGACCACTTCTAACACAGAAATAATGAGGGATGAAGAGGTAATATTTGGCGGTTTAATAGCCTGCATCGTGACAGCTGTAGAGCTGGGAGGGAAGGGGGAAAGGCAGTATGTGTACTTGATTTCTGATCTGGCTTGGGTTTGTCTTTTTCTTTAGTCCTCCCACAATTCTTTTGGCACAGTGTGCTTTGCAGGTTGGAGATGGTAAATCTCCCTTGCCACTGGTCTATAACACAGAGTTTTGGGCCCATTTACCTGGGAGAAGGAGGATAGATCGAGTCCTGCACATCTCTCAATGTCCTTTGATATTTCAGTACTTATAATTTGCTCTAATTTCCTGTTTGGAGTGTCACACTCTAAATATTTACAATCAATGTAAATTTGTTACACACAACAAATTTTGAACTTTAGATTCTGTGGAAAAAGAATAAAGAACTGATTTAATTTCTCTTTCAGTTTTTCATTCTCAATATGCATGTTTATATGTAAGTAACAGTATAAATATCTGGATCTGAAAACCATTGCCCATGCATCATCTTCTGGTTCAGCTTGTAATTTTCAAGAGTTGTTTTTTATATAGTGTAACCTTAATTCTCACTTGAGATCTATTTGCTGCTGAAGGATGTGGAGACAGTCAGCAAATGAGGCAAATCTCTCTAATTCTCATGGTGCCATGTTCTGCCTATTAACAATGCCATAAATGATAAAAGTTATTTAGGGGTTGTCCTAGATTTTGGTATTTTACTTCTGTGGGATATGCTCACAGAAGGAGATCCCCATGATATTGCCTCATCTTCTGGTGAGACACAAAGACAGCTGATGCACAGTCTGTTTGGCTAATTTCATCCGATGGATATTTGCTTGGGTTTTTATGAATTTTCAGCTGAAAGTTTTGTGCCAGAAAATTGAAAGGGAACCTTTTCCTTTCCTTCTAATACATTATTCATTATGTCACCAAGAAGAAAAATTTTTGAAATTAGGAGCAGAGCACAACTTGTAGAGATTAATTTGTGACAGCTTAAAGCAGCTGGCATGTGTACAGGGCCAGCCTTGGTACCTTGTACTCCCCAGCTCAACATTCAAATCTATACCCAACGTGAGTCCATCTCCACAAGCTGCAGTCATACCACTGACAATATCCATATTACCTCAAATGAACTTTTTCAGCTCTTTTCCATCTCTTTGTACATGTAACCCATCTCTTTCTAAAAATTAAAATCTTACAAAGTAGCGTGAAACAACAAAAAGCAGGAAAAATGTCTGCATTTCCTCACAGAATAACTTATTGGAAAAGGATGTGAGTGTGTCAAAAAATCTATACAAACATTTTTATTATAGAAACATTTTTATCTCTCATTAAAAAAATAAATCTCAGAAGAAAGTGAGAAGTCAATAGAAATAATGCTTCTTTTTTCTTTCCATCTCTTTGTCTTTTCATTTCACCCATGCAAGACTTTTTTCTGAATGGTTTTCTTTCTAATGGTAATATCCTTTCTGCAAGGCTTTTAGCACATCCCCAGTTCTAAGCTGATGAAGCCAGTCAGAACTGATTTGCTTAAAGTCAGAGATACTGTTTTTGAACTAGTGCCACCATCTGTTTATAAAGTGATGTGGGAAATGTCACAATAACCTTAAAGACATTTTTCTCTCAAAAGTCTGTAGGATGATTAAATAGGACTTATTTTGAGAAAGTGGTCAGAAGGTACTATTTCCTCTCAAGATTAACTTTTCAAGGTCTCTTTTTTCTCTGTTTTCTCACAGAAAGAGATATAGCATTCCCTTCATCTGGGCTGCAGATATATATATTTTCTCCTTTGAACAGGAAAACTACAGTGAATCAATGTAAGTGTTAAATTCCTCAGGGATCTCCTCCTGCAAATAGAAAGGTGCCTACTGTGCCTGAAACAGTCTGAATAGGGAGAATTTTGCTTCAGTGGATCATGCAGGCCAGTGATTTATGTTCATAGATTTCTGTTTTATACACGCACATTTTGTGTTGAAATCACAGGATAGGCCATAGAGACCTCAGTCTCTCTGGTTTTGTAAGGGTTAAAAAGGAGACCAGAGGGAAGGTTGTATGGCATGTATTATAGATACTTGATCTTAAAAACAACTCTGTCAAGGACTAAGGGAGCTTGTAGTCAAATTTTCCAAGGGAAAAAGTCGGTGATAGAAGACACCATATATAAAGCAAGTATTAACTTGGTGATGTGATCTCTTCAGGTGTGGGCAAGAGGAAATTGAATTACATACCTATAAGCATGATTCCAAAGCCAAAAACAAGGTCACAAAGGCCATTCAGATCTGTCGTTTTTTCCATCAAACTCCTGTGATCAGGGAGCAATTTGCTGTGAGCAAATGAAAAGGCAAAGAACAAAAAAATCATTCACTAAATAATTCCTTGGAGCAATGACTGCTCCAAACACAAACAACACTGCTAGCTGAGGCTTCCCAGAGCTCAATGTTTATCACAATGCAGGAAGAAGAAATTTAAAAAAAAACAGAAGATGTTGATGGCATTTGTCAATTAAGTGTTTTCATGAGTCTTACTGTATTTCATTTGTGATTTATGAGCCTGTTTTACTGGGATAGTTGTAAGAGTCCCAGTTGAGCTCAAGTGTGCTGCAATCTAACCCAACACATAAAATGGGTGAGGACTGCTTGAAGATTCCACCTGTCTGAAGGGGGTTTTGCTGGACTCCAGTTCAGATGGTAACATTTTTGTGTGCTCTTGGTCTTCCAGTAGTTCAGTGCGCAATCACTTTGAATATGGCAAGAAAATAGTCAAGACAGGCAATCAAACAGATAGGACAAATAAGAAAAACATCAGAAGAGAAAGGAAAAACCAGAGAAATAAAGGGATTTGCCCAGTAGCTCAATGACAGACAGAAGTAGAAGTAGAATTCCCTTTCCATTCTCTATGAATCAGTTCAGAGCACTGCCAGAGTCCCGGGCAGAGAAGAAAGCTCCACATAGTACACATTTCTTTCTCCATTTACATATGCTTTCTTAAAGGCACCTAGGCCTGGGTGCATCAAGGTTTGTAAGGGTTCGTCTGTCAATGACACAGAGTCAATACAGCAGCTCAAGCAAGACTACACACAGAAAGGTAAATGAAGGTGGCAGACAGTGCTCTGCACTGTCTTTTCTGTTGAAGTACAGAGACCCTTTAGGTTCCAACAAAAGTTCTTAAAAGCAATGAAAACTTGTTTTAATTAAAAGCTTGAAATTCGGGCTGATAAAAGAATGCATGGAGGAACCGAAAAGAGCAAGGACAGGATTCATCTATGGTGCAACTTCATGGAAACCCAAACAAGTTTACTGAAAGTAAAATGGACCCCAAATGCTTGCATATGGAAACATGTGGCATCTTTTACTTTTTGCATGAAAAAAGCATTCCGTGAATTGCAAAACCTTTTATTTTAACAAGCCTGATATAAAGAGCAGCAGTATCTTTCCCTTGCTACTCTGCAGCTCTGTTGAGAGTTTCTCAAAATCTTCAGAGATGTATTAGGTGCTTTTACAACCTCTTTGTTCCCTTATGGGAAAATAATTATGCTACAATTTCATCCCATTCAGGTTTTAAGTCCTGATTAGACACATGCGATCTGTCCTTCAAATAAAATATATCATTTTGTGCATCATGTTCATCTTTCTAAATTACAGCAAATTGTTCAATTTTTATTTTGTGGACTGTGTAGTTACAGCAATCAGCTTACCTCCTCTTCACCTCAACGTATGCTATGCTGCCCTATGTGATGAATGTCATTTTAATCAAAAGGCTTGGACAAATCTTCTGATCTAATAGAATACTTCAGACTGGAAAACCTGCTGCCTCAAGAAACAATGAAGAATTCAGATTTCTTTGAGGACTACTCCAAACTAGGTTAAAGCTGAGATTGTAACTGATTATTTTTAGATCATGATGAAATGAACCCTCAGGAACACTAGTATTGTCCCATTGGAAAACAAAAAAGGAAATTAATATTAAGATCTATGTATGTTCATTCATTTCAGACTCTATATAAGGAGATCTAGATCTAAATCAATGCATTTAAAAGACAAATCAGAATTAGTTAATAATAAGTACATCTGGTAACATGGGCTTTCTCGGACCTCAGTTCTGAAGGCAGGAGAAGGAAAAAAGAGAACATGGTGGAACAGCCTCCAGCCTTTACTGTACAAATATCTGGGGATGGCTAGAAAGAACTGTGCCATACTGAATGAGGAGTTTATTATTCAGAAAGGTAAATTCCAAGAAAGTAAAAAAAAACCCAAAAAACAAAAAACAAAGACCAAAATGGTTTGAAATTTTATTAAAGGATAAAGAGTTTGAAGAGCAAGTTGGAGCATGGAAGGTAAGACCAATTAAACAAGTGATTGCGAGAGGTAGCGGGATCGATG